>BQNB010001515.1:95672-138366 GCA_026074375.1 Tanacetum coccineum | reverse complement strand
CTTCCAAAAGAAAGTCACTATCCCCGAAGGGTAAAAGAAGGGGAGAGAGACACGACAACAAGATCAGAAGAAGTGGTGGGATTGTCACTCAAAGGGTGAATCGATTTTTAAACTTTTAACACTTCGTGAAAATGGTTCTCACATGTAGTGTCAAAGATATTGATCATATTGATTGACTCTTTTCCATGCTTATGAGAATATTTCAAAGTGCTATCAACCTTGAAGGATAATTTTTCATCACCGACTCTAAGAATCAACTCTTCTCCGTGTACATCGACTAGAGCACGGGCCGTCCTCAAGAATGGTCTACCTAAGATAAAGGGAACACGAGGATCGACATCATAGTCAATGACAATGAAGTCAGCAGGAAACATGAACTTACCCACTTGTACAAAGACATCCTTAGCTATACCGGCTGGGTAAGTAACCGATCGGTTAGCTAACTCTAAGGTCATACGAGTGGGTATAAGTTCAGGTAACATTAATTTTGCCACACAGAAAGAGGCATTAAGATGATGCTGGCACCTATATGTCTAGGGCCATGCATGCCTCAAGCTCACAAAAATCATAAGGAATGAGAAATTTCCCAGGGTCTCCAAGTTTCTCGGGTAACTTTTTAACGATGATCACTGAGCAATTCTCATTGAGAGGAGTATTAGCCATTTCTAGAAGTTTCTCTTTATTAGTAAGGAGATCTTTCAAAATCTTAGCATATTTTCGCATTAGAGCTAATGCTTCAACAAGACTGATATTAAAGTGAAGTTTCTTGAACATCTTCAAGAACTTATGAATTTGGATATCAGACTTGTCTAGAAGCTTATCCTTGTTCAACCTCGAAGGATAAGGAATAGGAGGCTTATGAGGATTTCGCTCAGGAATCTCTTTTGATTTAGAAATGGGAGCTAGCTGGACTACCAGAGATGGGAATCGTGCGGTATTTTCTGAACTTGAAATGTGCACCTTGTCTATGGTCAGCTCCGGGTCTCGTTTCACCTCCTTAGAAGAAGAAGAATTAGGCGGTAGAACTGAGGGTCCAGCCAAAGTAATACCACTCCGTGTGGTAATTACTTTAACATCTTCCCTAGGGTTAGGAACGGTGTTGCTAGGAAGCGCACCTTGAGGTCTCTCTTGAAGAACCTTTGCCAATTGACCCATTTGGGTTTGAATTAATTGATTGGTGGCCTCCTAGTTTCGGTTAAAGGTTTGTTGGTTTTGGTTCTGGATGATTAATTGTCTCATCAAATCATCTGTGGATGATTGATTTGGTGGTGGCTTGTTAAAACTTTGTCCTTGGTTTTGTGTAACACCCCCATAAAATCATAACGCAGTGGAATACCACTTTGGGGTGCTACTTCATAGTATAAAGTACATGTTACAGAAAAAGACCTCAAAAGAGACGTTAATAAAATGTCACATTAGATTACAATTTCAGAGTAAAATCAGGTCCCAATAATTTATAATTTAACAAGATTACAAGAGTTCAAACGTGAATCATTTTGTATATTTGAAGTTAAAAAGTTATCGAATGTGAAGAAAACTGAGTCCTTGAGTTTTTTTGATATCTACGCGTCTCGAATGCTCCCAATGCTCAGCTAACAAGATATAACCTGAGAAAATACATGCAAAAACGTCAACAATAATGTTGGTGAATTCATAGGTTTTAGTAAAAACAGTATTGGAATAAATCAAGTAATATTTCAGTAAGAAAAGTAGCGTTACAACATTTAAAAGAATTGTTGTCGAATCCCAGTAATAATTTAGTAAATCAAGTATGCTTAGTAGTGGACCATAAGGTATAAGATCAGCCAACGACAATGCAACGAATGTAGTGTCAAGTAACATAATTATCGCATTGAGCTCGTGACAACCGATCCCTTTGACACGGAATTTATGTGCCCAAACGAAAATAGGTGATTTATTGCTATTATAACTCTGTAGTTCTCAGAGTAATATATCCATTTAAGAGTGGGCATTCCAAAGGATACAAACCCCGGACGGGGAGTCACCCCATAGTATTATTTATTACACTAGCGTCTACCCATCACAGGTAGTTAACGGTTCACGATATATTGAGGAATTTAGCAATAGGTACTCCTACGATAATTCATAATAACGGGTCAAGAATACCCTTTAAGCACTTGTGTCCAATTTAAAACAGGTATATGTTACAAACTCACAGTTTTGTAAATAGATAAACAATGATTTCAAATCATTTAGTAAGCAATTTAACCTTTAACAAATTCAATAGTAACAACCATTTATCAAACATGTATTAGAAATCATGTGAAAAGCAACTAAAGTCTTTAGTAAAAACATTCATAGTACGGCTTATGATATTAGAACAATAAATTTGGATTAGTTAAAACAGCAGTATTCTCACCCCGAAAATGAGTTATGAAAACCATTAATGAAGAAAAAGGTGGGGCTTTAATGAACACACCAAGGATCGTGATTGTAGACCAAAAAGTAGTAGTATCCAATCATCAGTTACGAGAGTGAGAAGCGTCTAAGCATAACCTAAAAGATGTGATGCGGCTTAGAATGATAAAGAAGATCGATACGTAAAAGTAAATCAAATGATCACGAGATATGTTTCCGAGATATGCATGGCATTGCATTATAACTTAACCGAAGTATTTTTATCCCCAAATTGGTATACAACCTGCACTTATACTACATTAAGTGTCTACTAAGTCTCGCTTAGCGATTCTTATCTTATTACTATGTGGCCGCACTTTTATTTCTCAAGAAAAGGCGTAAAACTATGTTGCTGAATTTTTAGTCAACTTTACAAGACCATATCTCTTAACCTATAAAAGATACAAGGATGGAGCTTTCACCCCTGGAAAGATACTTAAGTCTAGTTTCCAGAACATTAGGCCTTTTAATCAAACCATTTACCAATCCACGGGAAATGAGTTTTTACTAATCATAACTCAAAACAGAAAGTTCGCTGAATTTCTAACGCTTACGGTTTTGGCCATAAATCCTATTCTATAATAGAAATCAAGTTGAATCCAAAGAGAGATGAAATCTTATGATGTCTAGTGTTTAACCATGTTTTAAAAACCCAACACTTTAGTGCAAAAATCTGGAGTTAAATCCCTTTTTCAAACAGTAGTTCAGAACTGACTAGTTTTCGTAAATTGGTCATATCTCACTCATCCGGAGGAGATATGGCTCTATCCAATTCGACACATGTACCTTGAACTTATTTCTACAATCCCATCAAATAATTCAGACCTTCTTAGACCAAAAGTTTGCTGCAATTAACCCATTTATACTGCTGGTCTGCAGCAGTCCCAAATTTTCCTACCAAACACTAATTTTGACGTATTTTCCAAACCGTAATAGATATTAAAGTGAATCCACTTGGAGAAGTTAGATTAAGATGTATACTACTGAGATTAGCTTTCCTATTCTACATTTTAGAGTATTAACCTGGAGTTTAACTCGTTTTCCAAACGATGTTCCAGTTTTGACTAGCAATCGTAAAATGGCCATAACTCCCTCATCCGGAGGAGTTGATAAACCATCCAATTAGCCACATGAACCTTATAACTATATCTATCCAACCATGTAATTTATTCATAGGCTCCAGGCCAAAAATAATTAGGAATAGCCACGTTTTGCTACTGATTTGAAAACAGTCCCTATAATCTACCTCATAATCCATCCAAACATCAATTATAATACTATCCAATCACATGCAATGCCATATACATCTCTTCCACATATCTCATACATCAAAAATATAATTAATTCCAGGAACCATGGCTAAAATTCATGGCCAAAAATCAAAAGAAATCAAGAATTAAACATTAAACTTACAAGATTAGGATTAAAATTAGTGAATCAACACAAACAACCACTTGACTTGGTGGCTGATTTTCGAACCAAGAAGCACCAAAAATCTTTCAATACTTTTCTTCTAAAAACCCAAAATAATGTTTCCCACTTAATAATATAAAACCCCAATCAAAAACTTCAAGAAAAGTCCCAAAAAACAAATTTAAATCTTCGTGAAAATTAACCAAACTTTGCAAGTGGTTCTAAGATGATGTTATGATGCTAAAAATATGTTCAATCATTTTATAAAATGATGGTGGTGGATATGGTGAAATTGGCAGCCATGGAAGGTGGAGGAGGAGGGAGATGTTTTTATCAAATGTGTGTATGTTTGGTTTTTGGTGAAAGAGGTAAATAAATAAAAGGGGGTGTTTGGATTTTAGTTTTGTAGGAGCTAATTAAAAGAAAAGGGGTGTTTGGTTTACATGTTGTCTTTATAAACTGTATTTTTTTTTATATATATATATATAATCTAAATAATATTATAGAATATATATATATCTATAATTATATATATATATATAATACATATATATATATATATATATAGGGATGGGTTCTAGGGAAAAACCATAATTTTGGCTAGAATACACAGAAAAACCAAACAATCCTATAAAAATCCAAACAGAGATCCCTATTTTTTTAGGGCATCTGTTTGTTTTTTTTGGTTTTTTTTACAAGTGTTAAATCGAGGCCCAATATTTGCCCTGAAAAAACAATTTTTTTAGCCTGAAAAAATAGGGCATCTTTTGGTTTTTTTAGGCATTTTGTTTTGGTTTTTTCTAGTTTTCTTTTCCCCTTCTTCCTTTTTTTTTTCTCTTCCCTTCTGGGTTTCCTCCAACCAAAAATAATGGTTTCCTTTCCCCCTCTCAATGATCCCATCCCTATATATATATATATATATATATATATATATATATATATATTTTACACCACAATATTTGTTTTGAAATATTTAATTGAAATATTAAAAATTGTAAAAATACTATTTTGACGCAGTTTCGGCCAAACGCGGATAAAAGTCGAAAAGTATTAAAATGAAAGAGAAATAAGCTTTTGAAGCTAAAATATGGAGTTGTCGATTTCTCAAATGCTAAAGCAGATAAATATCTAAATCACGGCGCACAAATAATTAAAATTGACGATTTTTATCAAGTCGAACAAAAAGAATAAAAATGATTTCTATAAATTCAGTTTGATTAAGCTTAACAATTAAATCATCACACTATTTCTTAAGAGTTTCATAGTTTTTCAGACAAGTTTTAGTGCAAGTTTTATCATTGTATACCTTAGAGTTTAAAAAAATGCCATTGAGCCATGTTTGTCTGAACCTGTTCTTTCTGCCACATATCACTCCCCGTCCAAATCAAAAAAAAACCATCACCATCTAATAAGCCAAAATTACCTTTGAGAGGCTGTCCTTCATATTTCCTTGCTTCTTAGTGTTGTCTTGATATTTGAATTGACCCTCTTTGTTCCTTGGTGCTCTTCATTCCCTGACAAAGTGTCCCATCTTGTGACAGTTGAAACACTCTACCTTGATTTATCATACTCAGCAGTATCATTAGCATTAATGAAAATAATTTTTCTTTCTTTCTCTGAAAGTACCTTTTTTTTGATGCCTCAATACTTAGCAGAGAGAGCTGCCACTATATCAAATCCATTGCTCCAGATCAGCTTTAGAATTTGCTCTAAGTCTTGCTATAGAGGGGGGGGATTAAATCCATTTGGGATTGCTCAAACCATGAAAGCATTTACAATTATTATCACTGAAGTTTACAGTACTAACTGAGGCCGAGCAGTGTTAATATTAGGGCTAACAGTACGAACTTTAAATGCAGAATTACAGTAATAACAACATTAGATACTAGCTAGTACTTGGAGTAGTAAAAAAGGCTAAGTTTTAAGCAGCACTACTTGCACCAATAGATTTCTTTACATCTTGTTCAATAATTTTAAAGTTGTTGTACAAATCATCAATGCTCATTATTTTTAATACAAAGCCTTAATTCATTATCTCCGACTACAACATGATATATTTCCACTCCTAAAAGGCAAGCTTCTCATCAGAAATTTTGAATTTAAGTCTTCTTGAGTGATGACCACACCCAAAATTACAAGCCTACTAACAATATTCTGGAGTCCGTTAAAGATAGAGTCAAGAGACTCTGTGCTTGATGCACTAAAATTTTCATATTATTGCTTCAATAGTGTCTTATGTGTTTTCTTAGTGGCTTCATTACCTCCAAATCGTGTTTCGATAGTAGCAAACATTGTTTTAGCATCATTGTATTGACTAAAAGTAAGTTGATGTTCATTAGGAAGAGCCATGAGTAGCACGCTTCTAGCCTTCACATCATTCTTCTTGTTAGTCTTTTTTTCAGCAGTTACGGGTACTGACATCTTTGTAATAGAATAACCATTCGTCTGGCTGTTCGTGGGACAGCTACCATAAGTATCATTCTCTATGACCTCCTATAGAGCATAATATTGTACCTGGAAGTATTACTATGATTCTAATGACCCACGCTCATACTCCACCTAGTTTAGTTTGAGTATGGGTAGCTTAGCAGTAGTATTACTCTGTGCAGATTCAAATTCCATAACTTCTAGATCAAAGTTTCAGAACACAAGGCTCTGATACCACTTGTTGATCCCAACTAGATCTTGAAAACCTTGAAAAAGGGTTAGTTGTATTGAATATATTCAAGACAACTATGCTAGAAACTTTGTTGATACTAAAGAGTATGCAGAATCTACTCTTTAGTACTTAGAAGAATATTAATGTAATAGTAAACTGTAATGCAGTAGAATGAATGAACAATGAATATAACCAAAAAGCTTCAATATTATTATGATGAATAATATGAGTACTCTGTCTAGTACTAGGATTTACAACCTTGAAGACACAAAGAAAGACTAATTGATGATATTTACAACCATAACCTAGGATCTCCTTTTATACACTAATGAGTCCTTTACAAGATAACTACAAATCTTCTAAACTTCTATAAGATATCAACATATCTTCTAATTATATAGGATATACATTGAATCAGTCCATACATATCACAAAACATGCTTTTATCTCTTCAACAGTTGTAATCTTCATGCAACAGTACAAAATCCTCCAGCAGTATTAAGTTTAGTACCGGCAGTACTAACTGTCTTCTGGCAGTACTAACTGGTTAGTACTGTTAGTTATATCTTAAGCAATATTAAGTATTGGCTTGGGAGGACTAACTGTGTAGACATTTAATTCCTAACATAATATGAGATAGATAATAGATACGGGCAAAAGCAAGTATAAGCGAAACACTGCACACATAGATCCTATCATGCAAGCTATATGAAGGTTCTTAGGTTATAGTCTAGGCCAAACCACCTAATTATGTCAAAACAGGTTAAACCACATCACATAGTCTGAAATTTTATTACAACCAACACCTCACATCCGGAGGGATACAAGTCTAACTAAAATCAAATAGACAAAAACTGAATCATAGTCTCAATGCAACTCCTAATGATAAGATCCAAAATAGATGCCCTTAGGTCTACTAAAGTATCTAATCCTGGCTTCATGGATCATTCACATTACCTAAAAATGATACTCGAAAGGTTCAATATTACGTTGGTGCGCTCGTAGGTTTAGAAAAACCCAGTTGTTGTGCTAGAATATAAGAGTGGACAGTTGTGGAATATGAAAGCAGAATGCATACCAGGGTATCCCAACCCAAATCAACAATCCATAATATCCTGTGCGCTTATAGTCCTCCGGACCTATCGCCTACCAATTGGAGCTACACAGTCGGCTAAATAGTATGGTGCAGAAATTCACATTGGAACTTCGCTTAAATAGATCTCTTAGTATTCGCATAGCATTCACATAGTGTTCACATAGCATTCATACACGTAATTATAGGCACATATCATTGTCCAAAAAGAAATAAAAGGTTTTTACACATTATTGAAAGTAATTGAAAAGGGTTTTGAGTATCATTTTTCCCCAACGGAAAAGAGTTTAAAAAGTGGGGCTACGAGAACTAATCCAGTTAAAGTCCAATTTAGGTGTATGTTTCTTAAATGTATGTTTAAGGTTGATGCAAAATAGTTAAAATGTGTGTTGTACGGTCACTTTTAATGTTATTGGTTGCATGATGGTTGCCGACTTAGACTCGATGAAAAAATGTCAAAGTATGTATGTTAGATAATATACACTTATAGTATTTTATAGAAAGTAAACAAGTAAAAATATCAAGACTTAGATAATAGTCATAAATAATTATGTTCCGGTCATCCATCCGGTAGTCTTAAGTTGCCTAGCTTAGTTGTATTAATTACGAAGAGTGACACGTTTTAGTTACGTTAAATCGTTAATAGAAGTTTCATAATTTATAAAATTATAAAATATATTTTCGTCTTTTAGTCAGTTTATTAAAATAATAATATTTTATTTATTTTGTTTTTTTATCGGATTTCTAAGAAATTATGTTTTTAGTAAAATACTAAGTATAATATTTTTATAAAATTTCGGCATGACCCGTTCGTTTATAAGATGTTTCCAAGGTTTTTAAACCTCATTTTTCAAACACTTTCTCTTAAATAAATTAATTCTCACAAAACGACCAAAAATCCACATTTCGCGTTAATTATCAAGACGCATTTACTTCAAATGACTATTCGATAATCAAAATATATATAAGTATAAATTGTTATCAAAAGTCTAATTTTAGCCTTCAAAATAACCAGTTTTAGCTTATTAGGAAGGCCCATTAGTGGTCCAAAGTATTGTTTATTAGATTCAAAAACCTATTTTAGGCCCATTATCAAGCCTATTAAGAAAATAAGTCCAACGAATAATCCATAAAAGAAGCCAAGAATCACGGACCAAGACTAAGCCATGATTTGGGCTTACCTTATTGGGTCGTGGCCTTTTAAGCCCATAATAAGCTACCGCAATTTATTATTAAGCCGTTAAGCTCTGCAAGTTCTTAAATAACAAGATAAGCAATAACCAAAAGCCATGAAAATAAGCCGGACCATAATAAGTCCATAATAAGCCGCGGCTTATTGGGCCTTATTGGGTCGTGGGTTTTATTAGCCCAAAAATAAACATAGAGCTTATAAAAATATGCAAATAAGTTATAAGTAATTTTTGTTACCAAAATAAGCTACAACAATAAGCTACAAGAATATGGTGAAAGAGGTTAATGACCAAAAGTACTTCCTTGGTTTTCCTTTTTCATGCCGTGAGCAATAAGCTCCCAAAACAAGCTGTTCAAAGCTTTTAAATAAGCTAGATAAGTAATAAGATATATAGTATATGAATGTTATTTAACCATCACGTCTAAAATAATAATATGGTCTTTTCTTGTGTCCCTTACCCCTAATTCGAACCCAACGAACACCCCTTTATATTTATTTGCAAATTTTAAGCTTTCGATTTTTAGAAAATAAGTCATATAACCAACATCTATGCATCATAAAACATTCGAAAGTACAAAAATATTTGAGAAATAGATGACTTTTTTGAAAATAAGACTAAGCACTAAACCGACAACCCAAATGTTGTTTTTGTGAACCCACGCCTATTGGAATCAACCTGGAAACACTCAAACTCTCTTGTTTTTTTTTATCAAAGTTGGAAAAATTATATGTTTGTCTGTGTGTGTTGTGGTGCATCCGAACCAAGCAAAGAGAGAAAATAAAATTATGATGTGTGTGAAAATGAATGAGAAGTGTGTGTATTTGAAAGAATATAAGACAAAAGGTTGGTACATGCATAGAACAAAAGCCCTAAAATCAAGCCATCTTGTCCCTTGTAGGTCTCAAACCGGCTTGCACTTCTAGGAGGGATCCTAGGTGCGTCTTAGCTCTTGTCGGGTTACTAAATGGTCTAAAATCATGATTTAAAATGTGACCTAAAGTTTCCTAGTATTTTTAATGAATGTAAAAATATTTTTAGATGAACTTTGACAATTTACACTATGAGTAAATAAGTTAAATTGCTATAAATTTAGTATGGATCATTAACGGACGTGTCAGGACGCGTTAATTGAGATTTTAAGCCGTTTGCAGGAAAACTTCTCAGAAGTTGATCAAATATAAATATAATCATCTGTAATGAGATAATTAAAGAGAATATTAACACTAATGATTAAATAAATAATAAAAGGATTACTAAAAATCTCTAAAATTGGTCTGACAGGAATAGAAAATGATAAAAGTTAAAGGACTAAAATAGAACATTATGAACTAGAAAATCCATAAGGGTTATAGTGGTGGTGTTGTTGTTGGTGTTGTCATAGAGATAACAGTATCAACAAGTGGAGTCCTTTGGACAATAGTGATTGCTTGATGAATGGAAACATCCACCATTAATTGAATCTCTTTTTCAGTTGTATCTTTCAAAATATTAGAAATTGAAACATCGGGATTTTCATTAAGAAACTGATTACCGTATCCAGCAGATGATAGAATTAAGCTGGAGCTGGTATCTGGTGATGCTGGCTCAGGTGCATGATCTTTAGCTTGTGTACTTCCAACTTCTTCATTTCTAGCTTGATTATCCATTGGTTGTCCATTTCCAGCTTGTTCCATTCTAGCTTGTTCATCTACTGGTTGTTCTTCATCAACTTGTTCCTCTGTAGCTTTTTCTTCTTCAGCTTTGTTCTCATCAGCTTTGACTTCTTTATCGCTGGAAATGTCTTTAGTTTCATCATCAGAAGCAGAACATGAGCTGCTTGAACTACCATAAATGTCCTTTGGCTCATCGGGAACCTCTGGTACAATACCAACTCATTCACTTGAGCCTTGGAAGTGTTGTTGGATTTTGTAGTCTTGTTTGCTAGCTTTGACTGCTTTCTTCATGTTTGACTCGTATAGAGCAGCTTCAGATAAATTCTCAATCCCTTTTAGCTTCTGAGAGTGATCCAAAGCTTTTGCAGTTGGTTCCTTGGGAAACTCTCCGCCAATGACAACGCCAATTCTTCTTCTAACCAACGGTTATACTTCTTCATCCTCTGTTTCTTCTGACTCTCTAGTGTCTGCTTTTGGATTTACTTCACTTCCAATCACAAGTCGTGCATGTGTATCATGTAGATGAAGTTATTCTTCTTCTTTTTCTACCGCTGTTATGCTAATTGATTGAGCTAATTTTACAGCTTCATCAGGGAATGGTAGAATATTATCATCAATAGTAAGTTATGAACGTTTCCTTTTAGGAACTGCATCCTATTTCTTCTCAGTTGCCTTCTTCTTCCCTTTCTAAACATAGGTATCATGCTTCTTCTTTCCTTGTCCACCTTTGCCCTTACCTTTTGTTGCTTTAGGTACTTCAGTATTAGTTGATGATGTGCTGTCATGTAGGGTTAATTATTTAATTATCAAGTTTTACATTTATATTTAGCCGACAAACCTAAAATAACACTTTAACGAGCAGTGTACCCGGTCAAGATAGAGTTCACGGTAAGTAGGGTGTCGAACACTAAGAGTGGAAATTTAATCCTATATTCTATCAGTATTTTAATTAGTCTATTTACTGGTTAAACCTATGCTATGTACGTTGTCTAATGAAATGGGGGGTTCAGCCTGAGAGACTGGCACAGGTTTGGTGATGACAAATACCAATTCAATGCACAATAAACACAAAAGATGAAGATTAGAAGATAGAAAAGCGGTACAAGCCAAATGATAGAAAACTGTATTAGCCATATTAAATCCGGTTCAATGTTAGTTTATTTGTTTTAGTGCAATGATTTACTTATCTCGAAGCGGCATATCATTCTAAAGACTTAGGCTGGACATCATCCTAAGACCTAGACATGATTAATCCTGTCACAATTAAACGCATCCGCATAAAGCATCCTTTAGTTTAATTATAATCCATCTTAGAGAATTAAAGCAGTGGTGATCCTGTTAAACCTCTAGCCCAACGGGACTTTACCCACTTATTGTTTGAAGGTGTTTTATATACTGGTAGTCCACTATTCCAATCTTTATCAGTTAATTAAGAGCATGATTGCTGAAACATAAACGGGTCACCTACCGGTCCAACTAAGCTCATAATCAAAAGACAAAGACAAAACGTTATTTGTGATCCTATTGGTCCAGTAATATAAGATACGATATGGAGAGCTATCCCGGTATCTAGATTACTTGGTCCGTAACACTAGACCCAGTTGAATGATAGGTCCAATATTCAAACACATAAACAAGTATGAGGTGATAAACATAATTAAACAATCAACGATAAATTAAGAAATTGATTTTAAAACAAACCAAACATTGAACTTTCATTAAGATGGCTAATACCCGAGGGTATTAGCCCACAACCATTGTAATTATACAAGCGTAATCAAACAATATAAAATCAAACGATTGAGAGAGTAAGAATTACACGACGTCTTCTATGGATTCGTGATCGATGCTTGACCTTTATGGCTGATCTTCTCTTCTAAAATTCGTCTCTGATGAGTATGATATAAAGAATATGATATTGCACACTGAAAACTCGTTTTTGAGTCTTTTATTTATAGTTGCTAAAAAATACTTAATACGCCGTATCCAGATAGGTCGATACGGTGTATTGGGCTGGGCTGGATTCCTTGGATGCGTGCTAACGTTTTCCAATCATCATGATAATCTTCCCAATTTACGTTTTATTTACTGTATCTTTGAATATTATATCTTCGTAGATACTGTGTATTGGAAACATAAGGAAAATACAAGATACGCCGTATTTAGGAATTGGTCAAACGCGATTTCTTGTGAAGGTCCCTTGGGCGCGGATACGCCATATCTCTTTCGTGGGAATACGACATATAGTAGTCAGGAAATCAGCATTTCTTTAAATATCATCTTTTTAAGCTTCAAATTATGCGCCCTTTTAGCTTGTCTTCCACAAAACACTCTTGGAATATACTGCATTTTGCAACTTTAATAGCAATAAGACCTCATAATGCATAATTATAAAAGTAGGGCAAAACAGATGATAAATGAGTAAATAAAGTGACGTTTTTTGATGTCATCAAATATCCCTCCCTTGAATCCTACTTGTCCTCCAAGTAGACTTTAGAAAAGTTCAGTTATAAAAATGTTTTCCCAACCGAAGTTGAGATTTTCCGTTTAAAGCATCATTTTATCTAATCCACCTGTACATAACAAGCTCCAAGCACCTCACAAATATTAGAAAAAACACTCAGATCACTCGACTAATCTAGGGTGCAACATTTAATTGGTACGCTTAATTGCTCGATCGTGATTAGTTTTGTATCATAGGCTTGGCAAGGATACATATCTCCACCGCTAAAGCTAAGGAGGAACAAGTCAAAAGCTAAATTGGGTTACGAAGGCTTAGGGTTGATCATTCAACAATCGTTTCACCATAGAGTACCAACACCATAAGCATGTAGCATCGTAACATACACGGCCGTAACGACGGAATAGACATATACAATCCGATCACATCCCTGTTCGTGTTTAACCACTGGTTAGGGTGAAGAATGATATAGGGTAGGGAGCCCTTCTAAACATTCACACCGAAGTCGTCATCCAACAAGGCAGCTGAGACATGCAAACATGGCCGTAACGACGGAATAGACATGCATGCTCGAACAAGTCCTCGTTTGAGTGGACATTAAGGTTAGTTGCTAGGAAAGGGAAGAAAAATAGGTGTTAAACAAAATATCACAAAACAAATATATTAAGCCAACAAATAAGGTACGGTTGCTAGTAACTTTCCCCCGACCGTTCCATGACAAAGACTCGAACATATAGACAAGCACCTCGATCACAGAAATGAAAAAGACAATCTAAGTTGGCGTTCCCATAACGGTCAACTTCCCTTACATCCCGATCTTTACATACTTTTACAAAGTAAGTGGTGATATCGGCCACTTTTTACAAGACTTTACATCGTTGATTTTTTGTAATGTATCAACGAATAATCGATCCTTCTAAGTGATTCCTTTGGTATAAGTTTCTTTTGAACCGACTAATTTCCTCCTTGTTTTTTTTTTTTTTTGCTTTTTCTATTTTTTTTGCAATACATCATAAATGTCAGTTTTATTTCATCGTCTTCACTATCAAAATTTGTCTGGATAATCTTTTCCTTGTAACACTTCTTTTTCGGACATGATTGATAATCGTGAAAGTAGCGAACTTACGAGCTACATATTTTTCCCATTACATTGTGCAATTTCCCGACCATTACAGAGATAGAAAAATCTCACTTTGACACTGGAAATACAAAACTTTACACGAAAGCAACTAGCAATTTTTTTTAAAATACGCTTAATCTATACGGTAGGCTAAGGTGCAAAGGTGTAACGAGACATATAATATGGTGTAGAAAAAGAAAAGGAATGGGCAACAGGTTTTGTTTAAGGGATTTTACTCTAAAAATGAGAGTAATCAAAGGTTACAACGAGTTAACTAACCAGTGTAGTTAGTTGTTATTTTTAATTACGACATGTAGGCTATTTGTCAACTCTAGAATTTATCAGTTAACCAAGTTCCTCCATTAAATCCTAGTACTAATCATTGCAGTCTCGAGTGATATACCAGTCCAAGTTTTAAAGTCCACTACATCACCAACACACTCATAATTTTGTGGAATTTTTAGGTAAACAATTGAAAACGGAATAGGCTTAATTCTCACAATATGTAATCAGGGTAGTAGGCCTAGGTTAATGTAACTAGTGAATTTATACAAAAGACATGCAAAAATTTTTTTTAAATTTAGCCTATTTTTAATCACTTTTAAGCTCGTAGCATGTTATTTTGTAAAAAAAAGAAGACAAGTACGTGCCAATTCTCCACACGCCCCCACCTTAAATTATACAAATACAACTACCTCGTTGTATAGCATAAAAAATTAAATAATAAGGAAGAATCGAATTAGAATTAAAAACTCCCTGATGTATTGCTCGTAATAATTCTCCAAGAATGAGTTCTTGAGCAAAAAGTGTGTAGACTAGGGGCTTAGAATGCCCGATAAGTTCAACACCATGACCAATTTCATAATATACCAAATCATAGTTTCAGCAAGTCCCTGCATAAAAGATTAGAAGACTAGTGCATTCTATCTCGCTACAATGGTACAAGAAAACAATTAAACACACAACTATACAGGGATCAATACGCCGTATCCCAAACCCTAGGATACGCCGTATAGTTCCTGTAAAAACAATTAAATACTAGAAATTAAATATTTAGTTTTAAAACTGATAACGTCCAGACATGTGTATACGCCGTATCCAGAGGGGTTCGATATGCAGTATAGAGTGTCTGGGAAGAAAGACTCATGTAACAAACAATTAAAATGCGACAAATAATTAAAATGACCGGGTTGTCTCTCGGGAAGCACTTTTGTTTCAACTGGTCTTTAAGTTCGACATTTTTCCTTCTTCTTCTCATTCGTCATCCATAATTCGCTCGCACTTGTCCCCGAGAGCGAATTTCTTCATAATCATTTGGCATCATGCGTACTTCTTGTAAAATTTCATGCCGAGCACAACCGCTTTTGTTATATCATCACCGTCAATGATGGTAAAACCTGTGATAATAGAAAAACTTCTGACGAAAATAGGTATATCGATCAAAGTTCTGGCATGACTCTTCCCTTAATCCTTGTTCTTAATTATGGAATAATAAAAGCTTTTGGACATTAAGTTAATGGAAAAGGAAGGGAGGAGGTCAGCGTTAACATACTTATACCCGATTACACAAGAACATTTCATTTTATAAGAGTCGGTTTTAACAAAAGTTGGCTTAAAATCAACATCTCGATTCGTTTTAGGTTCTAGAGGTGTGTCCAAATCATTTAATTCTATATAGTTACCATAAGTTGGGTCGAATAGTTCATCATCCTCTCCTATAAGCTCTGTTTTTGAATCAAGATTTTTTATCACAAAGACCCTTTTGATTATGCTAGTGGCGGGCTTAACACTTATAAAAACAAGTTTTTCTTCCCATACCCTTAAAGTAATCTTCTTTTTGAAGACATCAATCTTGGAATGTGCAGTTGACAAGAATGGTCGTCCGAGGATTAAAGGGACATCGTCATCCTCGGGTATGTCCAAGATGATAAAGTCTATAAGGAAAATAAATTTGCCTATCCTTACTAGCACATTTTTGGCAATACCCCTTGGTTGTTTTATGGTTCGGTCAGCTAGTTTGATGGTCAACCTAGTGTGAGATAAAATTCCTAGACCAAGGTTGGTGTAGGTGGAGAATGGCATAACACTCACACTTGCTCCTAGGTCAACAAGAGCTTTATCAAAACAGATATTATGAATAAAACAAGGTAAAGTAAAGCTCCCTAGGTCTTTTTATTTCTGAGTCAAGGTGTGATCATAAGCATCCAGAATCTTAACATCTTGTGCCTATCGCCAATCATCACAGCCGAAGTTTTGCAGTTATCTTGGAAAAAGGACTGTTTCAGAAAATATGCTCCTGTGCCGTGGGCCCGATACGGCGTATGGACCACATCCGATACGGCGTATCCTAGAAAAATTAGCTTTAGCAGTTGAGATCGATTTAACTTGGTCTCGAGGGTTTGTCTCCATAGAGCTGGGCACGCTTCCAAACCCTCTTTCTTGCAAGACCTTGCTCATGTATCCGATTTGTATTTCCAAGGTTTTAATTGAAGCTCCTTGATTTCTTATTGCTGCATCGGTAGAAGCTCAGATCTCTTTGATTATGTTCGAGTTTTCTTCATGTCTTTTAGCTGATTCTGCCAGAAATTTGGTCAATGATTCTTCCAGGCTCAGTCTCCGGTCAGGATACGAAGAGTTTCCATTGTTGCGTTGGTAGAAACTGGCCCTGCTGCTCTATATTGTCCTCCAGGTTGATAGGGTGCACCGAATTATGTATAGTAAGCTTCTTCTAAAGTTTTTCCTTCTTCCTTTTTGTGGACAATCCTTTGTATAGTGTGGTCCCTTGCATAGTTCGCATCCGACCTGAGCAGTGTATACTTTCTCATTTACTTTCTTTATTTCTCGTCCTAGATTGTTGAGTTAGTCTTGGATAGCAGCAAGTCCGTCAGAAGTTTTAGTACTTCTGGTCCTTGAAGATTTTTCAATGTGCTATTTCTGGGAGTATTCAGCCATTTGTTGGATGGCTATTTTAGCATCAGTGACAGTTTTGGAAGGTATAGCACCCTTTGAGTCCAGAATTTATCGAGTTGGAACATCGAGCCCATTATAAAAAAAGATGAATTCTTGCATGTAGGTTAAGTCATGTTGAGGGCACTTCATCAACAATGCTTTAAATCTTTCCCATGCACGGAAAAGGCTTTCATCGGGTTCCTGTTGGAAGTTGTTGATTTCCTCCATTTTCTTTGCGGTACAGGCAGGTGGACAATATTTGTTTAGAAATTTAGTTTTAAGAAATTCCCAGGTTGTAATCGAGCCTGATGGCTGGTTCCTTAGCCATCTGCTTACGGCTCTAGTAAGGGATACAGGGAAGGCTCGAAGCATGATTTGATATTGAGTTATTTTTGGGATGTAAAATAAGTCAACAATCTCTAGAACCTTCTCGATGTGCTCGTTTGCATCTTCGTGTTCTGAGCCACTGAAAGTATTGTCACGAAGTTCCTTGAGAAATTGCCCCTTCAATTCAAAGTGGGTGTCTTGGTTGATCGTGGGCCGAGTAACGCCCGACCCGTAATCTCCACGGGTTTTGCTCATGTACTGCTCTATTGTTTCCGTCATTGTTTCTCTTACTTCTTCCCCTGATTGTTCCTCGATGTCAAAAATATGATCGAACTCTAATGAATTCGATTCTACGAGACTTGGTGTATCGAAAAGCTTCCTTCTTGAACGAAATTTTTGTTCCGGGTTTTCAAAAGGTGAGAGTAGTTCCTTTGTAGAACTTCTTCTTATGCACCACCTGAAATAAATGACAATAAATCAGTAGGATATGTCCTGATGAGAGAAATCAAATATAGAATCGAAACAAATGGATTTTTAGTTTGCTACTGTATCAGTTGACAGATACGCCGTATTTAATTAGTTTGAATACACCGCATAGGTCTGTTGAATACCAGTACGCCGTATTGAGTTAACAGAATACGCCGTATTGTTTGGAAGAACAAATACGTCATTTAGACTGTAAAACTCAATACTCTGTTCTAGGTAGAAGGTTTGATATGTCATATCCAACTAGTAGATACGGCGTATCAGGTGATCAGTCAGAACAGAATACTATTTAAAAACAATAAAATGCGGGAATTTAAATAAACAATTTAAGCACACAATGCGAATAAATACAAACAGAATTAAATAATTAGATTACACTAAACTAAACTAATTAATGGTTAGAAATAATAATAAGAATAAGGTTTAATTAAATCACTCCTCGGCAACGGCGCCAAAAACCTGATGTGCTGTCGTGTAGGGCCAATTATTTGATTATCAAGTTTTACATTCATATTTAGCCGACAAACCTAAAACAACACTTTAACGAGCAGTGTACCCGGTCAAGTTGAAGTTTCGTGGTAAGTAGGATGTCGAACACTAAGAGTGAAATATTAATCCTAAATTCTATCAGTATTTTAATTAGTTCTAATTAGTCTATTTACTGGTTAAACCTATGCTATATACGTTATTTAATGATATGGGGGTTTTCAGCCTAAGAGACTGGCACAGGTTTGGTGGAGACAAATATCAATTCAATAAACAATAAACACAAAAGAAGATATATAGAAGATAGAAATGCAATACAAGCCAAATGATAGAAAACTATATTAGCCATATTAAATCCAGTTTAATGTTGGTTTGTTTGTTTTAGCGCAATGATTTACTTATCTTAAAGCGGCATATTATTCTTAAGACTTAGGCGGGACATCATCCTAAGACCTAGACACGATTAATCCTGTCACAATTAATGCATCCGCATAAAGCATCCTTTAGTTTAATTATAATCTATCTTAGGGAATCAAAGCAGTGGTGATCCTGTTAAAACCCTTGGCCAACGGGACTTTACCCACTTATTGTTTGACGGTGTTTTATATACTGGTAGTCCACTATTCAAATCTTTATCAGTTAATTAAGATCATGATTGCTAAAACATAAACGGGTCACTTACTGGTCCAACTAAGCTTATAATTCAAAGACAAAGACAGAACATTATTTGTGATCCTATTGGTCTAGTAATATAAAGCACGATATGGAGAGTTATCTCGGTATCTAGATTACTTGGTCCGTATCACTAGATCCAGTTGAATGATAGGTCACATAATCAAACACATAAACAAGTATGAGGCGATAAACATAATTAAACAATCAACGATAAATTAAGAAATCGATTTTAAAATCAAACCAAACATTGAACTTTCATTAAGATGGCTAATACCCGAGGGTATTAGCCCACAACTATTATAACTATACAAGCATAATCAAACAATGAAAATTGAACGATTAAGAGAGTAAAGATTACACGATGTCTTCTATGGATTCGTGATCAATGCTTGACCTTGGTGGCTGATCCTCTTTTCTAAAATTCGTCTTCAATGAGTATGGTATAAAGAATATGATATTGCACACTGAAACTCGTTTTTAAGTCTTCTATTTATAATGTCTGAAAAAGACTCGATACACCGTATCTGGTAATGTTGATACGGCGTATTGGGCTGGATTCCTTAGACTGCGCGCTACGTTCTCAATCAATCAGTGATATCTTTCCTAATTTACTTTATTTACTGTATCTTCGAATAGTTATCTTCGTGGATACAGCGTATGGAAACATAAAGGATACGCCGTATTGGGAATTGGTTAAACGCGTTTTCTTGTGAAGTCTTGGCGCGGATACGCCGTATCTCTTTCGTTGGATACGGCGTATGTAGTCAGAAATCAGCATTCTTCAAATATTATCGTTTTAGCTCCAAATTATGCGCCTTTTAGCTTGTCTTCACAAAACACTCCTGGATTACTACATTTATCAACTTTAAAGCAATTAAGTACCAATTAATGCAATAATTATATAAAAGCGGGCAAAACAGATGAGATAAATGATATAATAAAGTGACGTTATTTGATGTCATCACACACTTTATGGATACGGCGTATAGATGCCCTAACTGAAGAGTTGACCCATCGTGTTAGAATAAATAAGCAGTAAAACGTTTATTTATATTTTACGATCTTTCTATGTTTTGTCGATAACAAACATAAAATCATTTTAAGAAGAAACTAAAATACATAAGTTTTATGCCTATAGTTTTTTAACTCAACATATATATCATACGTATCAACACATACATTTTTAACCAACACTCAACATTTTATTCATAAGTTATTTAAGCATAATTGTGTCTAAAAATATTTTAGAATGTTACTTACACAAAGGTAACTACACAATTCATTTTACAATAGTCTAAACTATTTTTAGAAATTGGCTTATACAAGTAACACAAGCTACATACATTTCCATTTATAGTAAATACACAAAATTACTTAAGGTAAAATTCTTTACAAAATCATTTTTACCGCATGCATGACATCACTTTTAGAGTTAATTTTTAAGATCTTTCCATATCTAGGGCATATCTTGGAAGATCATATTAGATTTTGAAAGATTTGATATCACAAAATCTTTCTAAATCCGGGTTGTCCATAAGACCCACCGGATCCCTCTTCTAACACTGGCTGGATCCCTTCTAAAAGGATCCGCCAGAATCATGGGATCAGTGAAGAAATTGCCTATAAATAGCAAGTTAATTCTCATTGTTTCTTCACCCATTCTCATGCATTCTTACTTACATTATTCTAACATTATTCTAACATTAGATCTTTGATCATTTCATAGTTTGTGGATTTCTTTTTGGTCATCATTTAAGCTCTTTGTAGAAGACAGAGATCACTAGCTTTTGCATACAATACACTCAAGTTTCAAGCTACTTATTGCTAGTCTTCATCATCATATGAAGATCATTGTGTTGATACTTGTACATCTCATTCATTCACATTCATTGTATTATAAACTAAACACTCGTGTAAAGATCGAATAGATATTAGGTTGGTTCTACCTTGAATTAGAACTCGGTGTTTAGCTTAGTACAAGATAAAGTGTAAGTGACGATTAGGTTGGTTCTACCTTGAACTAGGAATCGATATTTAGCTTTGTATCGAATAAAGTGTAAGCGACATTGTGAGGCTTCAGCGCCGGATAAAGAGCTTGTGGACATAGTGTTTACGAACTCTTGAGTTGGGTACTCGGGGAGTGGAGTAAGGCAAGGAAGGTGTTCTTGTAGCCGAACCACTATAAATACTTGTGTCATGGTTCTATCTTTCTTTACTCTTGCTTATTTCATTTTATAGCATTCATTGTGTATATACTTCCATACATTTGTGTATACTTCAATATCAAGAGATTTCTCATTAACTTGATCTAAAATTTTGAAACGTAAAATTAACCGGTAAAACTATTCACCCCTCTTTTATTTTTCCACAATTGGCATCAAGAGTAAGCTATTAAAGTTTTTTTAAAGTATATTGTATTTGAAAATCTTAAAATCGATCAAATGGATTTTGAAAACTACAGAGAAGGGCAATCTATGCAAATACCACAACTCTTTGAAGCAAACGATTTTATATATCGGAAAAATAAATTTGAGACCTATGTGAAATCTAAGGATATTGATCTTTGGCATATTATTGTTGATGGTGATTATAAACATACTGTTAGAAACACTTCTACCAGTAGAGATGAAAGTGTTCCTTATGAACGACAAAGTGATGAACATAAGAAAATGCTTTCTAAAGACAACGAGGCTCTTCTCATATTCTCTTCTATCTTTAAAATGGTTTTATACAACGCTTTGCCTAAAAAGAAATATGAAAGAGTATTTATGCATAAAACGACCAAAGATATTTGGAATTCTTTAGTGATCACCCATCAAACAAGTCAAACATAATAAAATAGTGCATTTTCTAGATTTAATACAATTATTACTTCATTAAAAGCACTTAACGAATATTCTTTAAGTCGGAATTATGTTAGGAAATTTCTAAGGGCACTTCCAACTAAATGGCGACCAAAGGTGACGACCATTGAAGAATCGAAAAACTTGTCGACTCTTTCTCTTGACGGGCTCATTGGCAACCTAAAGGTCTATGAAGTTGTGCTAGCAAAAGATTCTGAATTGACAAAAAGCAAGAAAGAAAAGTACAAGTTACTAGCTCTAAAAGCCAAGAAGGAATCAAGCAATGAAGAAACTTTCACCTTGAGAAGTGAGGATGAAGAATATGACATGGCGGTAAGGGACTCTAAAAAGTTCTTTAGAAGGAGAGGAATATTTGTTAGACAACCATATGATGACAAGAAAGCTCTTTGAAAAGTCAAAGATGACAAGAAGGAAAAGGGCAAAAGAAGGTGTTTCAAATTTGGTGATCCAAATCACTTCATAGGTGATTCTCCTAAACGCCCACAAAGAGACTGAAAATCATTTGATGGTGGCTCTTAGAGCGACAATGAAGAAGAAGAGGAAGTAAAAAAAGATGAGATTTTTCTCATGGCCTATGAATCAAGCGAGGTACACTTCAGTTCCCTTTACTATAGTAGTTCTTCTTTATATGACAAAATGTGTCACAATATGGCGTATCCATTTAAGTTGATACGCCATATCACAGGTCTAGACATAAGCCTATATATAGAGACATTATGATGGGAATTCATAACACATTCTCTCAACTCCAAAACCCTAAATCGACCAAGAGAGACCAGAATCACCACATACTATCAAGATCAAGTGGGGGAACGTAATTCATATTGTTTATGTGTAGTTAATCATTCGTTTGTATTCTCAATTTTGTCATGTTTTTGCGTTTATTCAATCTTTGATTATAACTCTTCTATTTTCTACTAAAATTATGGGCTAACACCTTTGGTGTAAGCCGTTTTAAGAATACGGTGTTTATTTAGTTATATGTTTGCTTCGATTCTCGTTTGTTTATGAAATTTGTATAGTTTTATTATGTTTATCATTATTGCATTTTTTTATATGCTTATGACTTGGTTTATTGCTAGATTATATATGTTTAAGACACCTCTCATAGCTTTGTAATCCTTATCGTAATATTGATTGCCCAATTCCCCTATTAAGACTAGTGGTAGACAAGACCTCTAGGTTAAACCATAGTAACAAGGGATATATGTTGGTGCATACTTATTATAGGAAGAACGTACCATAATAAGTAGGTAGATAAAACCAGAGATAAATCACAATAAGACTAGTTGAAGGACTAAAATGCGTAGGTCATCCTAATCCCCTTGCTTCTCTAAGCATTTACACCAGATTTACAAAACTAGCTTTAGGTGCAGGTTCAAATTACCAGAGCAGTCGCCAAAGGAAAAAAGACATGCACTATAAGATAAGGAGTGGGCGACCATCTGAGCTTTATCACTCTTAGTATCACTGAATTAAACAACGAGATCATTTCACTTTAGCATACATAAACTAAACTAGACATTGTAGGATAATACGGCTAACCCTATTTCCACATATTGATCTAAACTACACCATTTTACTTGCTTGCATTTATTAGTGTAATTTAGTATTTAATTTTTAAAAATTAAAATTATGCTAAACTCTCAGGTTAACCCCCCCCCGTCCAACAAACAAAGCCTGCTAAAAACCTCAGGAAATAACTTTAAGTCCATCTACTCCTTCCGAACAACCCGTACTTACCATTAAACTAGCTACATTTGATCGGATACACTGCTCGTTAGTATTTAGTCTATATAGGTTAGTCGGAAAATAATAAATATAAAAACTAAACGATATTAAATACATCAGCCGATCTGAGCCTTTAAAAAGGGCGTAACAAGCACGCCTAATGTATAATAGATGATTCATTGTCCATACAGTCAGAATTAGATAAGCGATGATGATAAACATGTCCCTGAGATGTTTTGCTGGAATTGGTCAAAGAGTGATAATAACTGTATCTTGGCGGGGTATTTATAGTAATTCAGCCATGGTGGTTATTGCTTCTTTTTATCATTAAATTCTTATAGATATGAGCCTCGTCTACTTTTTTCCTATTATACATTAGGCGTGTGGATGACGCCATTTTGGGACTCACTAATGGCAAACAACATCGTTTGTGTTCGGTGCATGCTGTTTTGGTTTATTGGACCATTTTTTATTTTTTGGTTGTAATTAGTCACCAGTTGTTATTTGCTGCACTGGTTCCATTACAAACTAAACACCGACATCCAGAAGTGTGTTAATACAAATAATGTCCAAAAATGTTATTTATATTTTTCGACCTCTTAATGTTTTGATAATAACAAAATGTGAAAACGTTTACGATAAAATTAAACGTTTATAAATTACTAATCATAAAATTCTATTTCTAAGATTAATCACTTAAGGTATGGATAAACAAATCATTAAACATGATTAGTGATCAAGAAAATAATTTTTCTTAAACCTTATACTTCTACAAAAATGTTTTTATAAAAATATAAAAACAAATTATTTATTCATTAAAAGAAATGTTTTATTAAAAACATAAAATTTGAATTTCAAAATTTCCCCCCAAATTGGAAGGTTCTACAACAGATAAAACCTTCACCACAAAAGGACAAAAAAGGGAGCGGAGTCTAGCGTATATATAAGGGACCGCCGCCAGCAACGGCCATTTTTTGTCCCCTATAAATACTGGGCCACCCCATTTGAAAAACAGAACCTCTTGCCACGAAATTTCTTAGATATATATTTCTCTCTTCTCTCTTTCTTTTTAAAACACACACCTTGATCACTAACATTCCTTGATCTTGTTTTCAAGTGATTAATTCTTTCTTCCTCCCTTCTTCATCTTCTAATCAAGTGCAAAAGAAGAACAATCGTATTCTTCAACATACATATTGTTATCAAGTGATCTCTCTCTCTCCTCAAGATCACAAACATTCATTACATTTGTTTTGTGTTATTGTGTAAATTGGATCGTGTGTAGATCTAAGTGTGTACATTGTCTATTTGTGTGATTTGGATTATGTGTCAATCCAAGGGTGTGTATATCTTGTGAGCGTGTGAAGGCTTAGTGAAGTCTTAGATTGGTTCTAGCTAAGATTAGGACTCGACATCTAGCTTAGTGTCGGAAAAGAAAGTAAGCGACGTGTAAACGGTTTTCTCCGCCTAAAGAGAGCTTGTTGACATAGTGAAATCTCGAGTGGAGTACTCGGGGAGTGGAGTAGGAATGAAGAGGTGCTTCGTTGCCGAACCACTATAAATCTCGGTGTCTTGGTTTGATCGTTTCTTTCCTTACCTCTTTACTTATTACTTGCATTGTTAGATAGTTTTGCTGTGATTCATATTGTTGGTTGATTGACATACAACTCGAATCAAACTATTTCATAAGCAAACTTTTAAAACGCTAATTAATCGGTAAAACTATTCACCCCCCTTCTAGTTTCTACAATTGGTATCAGAGCAAGGTCACTTAAGATTTTTAAAATATATTGTATTTTAAAGCTTGGATCGATCTATGGATTCTGACAAATATCTAGAAGGGCAATCTATGCAAAGACCACCACTCTTTGAAAGCGATAGTTTTATTTATTGGAAAAATAGATTCGAGACATATGTTAAATCAAAAGATCTAGATCTTTGGCATGTTATTACCAATGGTGATTTTCAACCTATTATTCAAAATCCGGAAACCAAACTTGATGAGGTTGTCCCTTTTGAAAAACAAACGGATGATCTTAAAAGAAGGCTTGCAAAAAATAATGAAGCCAAAATGGTTATTTACAATGCTTTGCCTAGAAAAGAATATGAACGAATTTTCATGTGTAATACGGCAAAAGAAATTTGGAAAACCTTATTAATCACCCATCAAGGTAATAGTCAAGTCAAAGATAATAAGATCGACCTTTTGGTCCAAACATTAAACAATTCGGTATTTCGAGACGAATCTATAGATAATGCTTTGCTAGATTTAATACTATTATTACTAGTCTTAAAGCTCTTGATGAAGGTTATTCTAGTAAGAATAATAAAGGAAGTTTCTTGGCTCACATCCTAATTGAGGAGCACAAGGTCGGCAATTGAAGAATCAAAGATTGACATCATATCATCTTGATGTGCTCATTGGAAACCTCAAGTACATGAGAGATCATCAGAAAGATTCGAAATAGTCCAAGCAAAGTTGAAAGGAATCTCTTGCATTAAAGGCTAAGAAATTATTAGTGATGAAGAGGGTGGATATTTGTGTGTTCGACTTCTGGTAGTGAAGACGAAGAGTATGCCATGGCGGTAAGAGACTTCAAGAAATTCTTTAAGAGAAGAGGTAGATTCGTGAGACAACCTCGGAACGACAAAAAGACGTTCCAAAGAAGCCGTGATGACAAGACCGGTAAAAATGATAGAAAATGCTTTAGATGCGGCGACCCGAATCATCTTATTGGAGAATGTCCAAAACCACCGAAAGACAAAAACCAAAAAGCCTTTGTCGGAGGTTCTTGGAGCGATAGCGGTGAAGAAGATGATGAGAAGGTCAAAGACAAAACATGTCTTGTAGCTCATGCATCAAGTGAGGTATGTTCCGAATCCTCTTACTTTAGTGATGAAAACTCATCAATTGATGATATAGATTTAGACAATGAATATGATAAATTATGCAAAATGAGTCTAAAGATAATCACTAAAAACAAAAGGCTAAAAGCCACTAGAAATAGCTTAGAAAATGAGCTTAGAGAACTAAAAGATAAATTATCCATATTCGAGAAAAACAAGGGAGTTGATCTCGAATGTGAAATGTGTCATGTACTTAAAATTGAGAATGAAAAACTCAAAGATGAATCCACTAGATTGAATAAATTTGTAAAGAGTAAATTGACTTGATTTTTTTTTTTTTTTTTCGAATGAAATGCTAATAATCAAAAACCCTCCGATGATAACATTAGGTTAGGGTTTAATTCATTGAAGCATCATTTAGTGGAAACCAAAGGAAATAAAATTTGTAAAGCTCAGAAAAGGGCGTCCTCTAATGGAGGTCCATAATAGGGACGGCCCCAATAACTGGGCGGCCCCTTAATGTTTGAGGCCCCATTTAAATAAGGGACCGCACCAGAAACACTAATATCTGAGAAAAGTGTTTCTTTTCAAAAATCCATTTTGGGTCCTAGACCAAAACAAACCTTAAATTGTAACAAGGTTAAGTTCCTTTAGTTGGGATATGAAGTTAAACAATTTTATAAGCCATTGTCAAAACCCGGAGTTGGATTTTCAAAACCAAATTTTAGATCAAAAACTCCACCTCCTAGAAGAGTCAATAATAATTATTCTCGTCCTAAAACACCGACCCATCCAAGTAGACTGTTGGTTAACAAAACATACTCATGCTTTCCTGTAATTTGGAACAAATTTCCAACGACAATGTTAAATGCAGGGAAATGTGTCTTCCATTCTTACATCCCAACCAATTGCATCAAATGCAAGGGATGTTTGGCACTAACAACTTTGGACCCATGAGATATTGGGGACCAAATGTTTGAGTTATTGTCTTATATAAATAGATATGCCTTGGAGTCGACTTGGAACCCGATGAATAGATCAAGGATAGCGGATGCTCCAAACATATGACGGGCAACCGAAAGCTCTTCTCCACTTACAAGGCATACAATGGAGGTAATGTCATTTTTGGTAGTAATCTTCGTGGTAACATCATTGGCAAAGGTACGATTTCTAATGACTCTCTCAAAATAGATAATGTAGAACATGTTGATAACTTAGGATTTAACTTGCTTAGTATAGGACAAATATGTGATAATAAGTGTAAAGTAACTTTCTCTGAACATGATAGTGAAATCACTAAGAATGGTAAAGTCATAGGTAGAGGTATTAGGAAGAAAGGCTTATACGTGATGAAGTTAGGAAATAAGCCTAAGGATCAAATTTGTCTAGCAACGATTGATGAAAATTCCACTTTGTGGCATAGGAGATTAGGTCACGCAAATATGCGTCTCATTCAATCGTTAGCTTCTAAGGAATTAGTTAGAAACTTACCTAGGCTTAAGTTTGATCAACATTTTTGTGATGCTTGCAAAGTTGGAAAACAAGCTCATGCTAGTCACAAAGCTAAGAATTTAGTCTCAACGACTAGATGCTTAGAACTTCTCCACATGGATCTTTTTGGTCCATCCGCCTTACGGAGTTACAGAGGAAACCGTTATACCTTAGTTATAGTAGATGACTACTCTAGATATACTTGGACTAGATTCCTTAAGGATAAAACCAAAGCTTTCAATAATTCGAATATTTCGTAAGCAAATCCAAATCAACTAGGATGTCCAATAGTGTCAATAAAGAACCCGATCATGTAGAGAATTTGATAATGGAAATGCAATTTGGAGAATTTTGTTATCCTAAGGGTATTACTCATAAAAACTTCTCGACTCCACACATCTCAATCAAATGGCGTGGTTGAAAGGAAAAAAATGGACACTTCAAGAAAATGAGTTAGATCTAAGTTGAACGACCATCGTTACCCTAAAAGTTTTGTGTAATGACATAGATACTTCAAATATATTCTTAACGTATCCTAATTAGAGTCATCACTAGGGAAAAAACACTTATGAATCTAGAGAGCGTAAGTAACTACTCTTGATTATTTTAGAGTGTTCGAAGCAAATGACTTTCATTCTAACCACTAAAGGACTACCTACAGTTGACCCAAAGTCTTACGAAGGTGTTCTTTTTAGGTTACTCCCAAAATAGTAAAGCCTATATCATTCTTTTAATATACACATAGGAAAATGGAAGAATCACTCATGTGTGTTTAGATAACCAAAAAGAAAATAGGCTTTAACTTGAAACTAACTTTTTTTTTACCAATGATAATAAAGGTGACTACTTGGATAGTTGAAAATAATTCATAAGTGATGGAAATGATTAAGACCTATAAGATGGAACCTTAACTTATAAAAAGGATTTCTCATCAGAAAACGTTTTCACAAATTAACTTTGATTAACTCAAGACTTATATTTAGTTAACTAGACCAAATGTGTCACTCAAGTAATCCAGTTTCTAATATATCAAAGCTTATTTTGCTTATCAGTTTACAAAAGTGGATTTCTCGACATAGACGTTAAAGATCATAGACAAATCTTTAAAACCACATAGATCATAACGAGTCTTTCGACCTATACCAATATGATTATATAATCTAAGTTGATAAGCAAAAACTGATAAGATATGATATAATATAATTGCAACATAAGCTTGAGATTAAAGAGATCACGATCATACCAAACACTTATTCATTATCATAACATCACCGAGTAGTCATGAGAGATTTAGCCTCTCATGGCTAAGGAATTCATAACATAACTTGATTTGATAACAAACTTCATTCTTTTACTAAACTAGTATATTCTTCGTCGTTCTTGGTGAGTTGGTCTCGATTCTTCAAGGGATATGGTGTTTAAGCTTGGAGAATGATTGGAGGGTGAATATTTAGTTGTTTGTAAGTATGAGATTGATGATTGGAGGATTGAAATGTGTGAAATTCATCCTCTATTTATAGGCTGAGTGAGGGGTGAAAGTGCGACGCACAAAGGAATTTGTGTGGTGTACTTGGTGATTAAATGCGAGGGAATTAAATGTTTAGTGAAGAAGTACGGCGCACAAAGGAATTCGTGCGGCGTACTTATAGAGTTAATGCTAAATTTTGACTGTCTTTATTGCTATGACTTTGAGGAGAAGTGCGGCGCACAAGGGATAAGTGCAACGCACATTTGCACTTTTGAGCTTGAACTTTATCTTTTCTTGTATATCGTTTTCCTTAGTGTATAAATACTCGATCTTTGTTGTGTTTGAGCTCGGGATATCTTCAAGCGAACCTGCACATATTTCATGCTATTAAGTATCAAAAGTTCACGAGAAATGATTAAATATAAACAAATAACGTCACCGAAAACATGTATAATTTAGGCATTATCAGTAGTTTATTATACCTAATGGCAAGTAGGCCCGATATCATGTTTAGTTTCTGCCTTTGTGCCCGCTTCCAAGAGGCTCCCAAAACCTCTCACCTTGAAGCGGTTAAGCGTATCTTCCGATACATTAAAGGCACTACGCACTTAGGATTATGGTATCATAAGGGGACCGGCATAGAAACCGTAGTATATGCCGACTCTGATCATGCGGGAGATTATGTGGACCGAAAGAGCACTAGCGGTATTTGTACGTTTGTGGGATGTTGTTTGACATCATGGTTCTCGAAGAAACAAACCGCTCTTGCTATATCGACTACCGAAGCCGAATACATAAGCGCCGGAAAGGCATGTCAACAAGCACTATGGATGAAACAAGCTCTTATCGACTACGACGTTCGACTCGACGACGTCCCGATCATGTGCGACAATAAAGGCATAATTGACCTTAGCAAAACCAGGTGCAACACTCTCGGACCAAACACATCAAAATTCGTCACCACTTTCTTCGTGATAATGTCCAGAAAGGACATATCTCTATCGAAAAAGTGCCGTCCGTCGACAACATCGCCGACATTCTTACTAAACCCCTTAAACGAGAATCGTTTAACTATCTACGTCTTGGTTTAGGAATGATGGAACACATTCCATAAATCGTCTTCTCTTTCTTCTGTCTCAATTCTAGTCCGTGTTCTCAAAATTTAAGTCCAAAACCCTCAACTGAGGGCGGCCCTCATATCGATATGGGACCGCCACCAGTGGGACATTATGTCTGTCAAATTCATTTTTGTAAAACACAAAAACAAACACTCCCTCTCTTCCACCATTGACGAACTACGACCCAAAAACTACCAAAACTTTAAGTCATTTCATCTATTTTCATTCTAATTTGTGTTTAGGGTTCATGTTGAACAAAAATTCAAAATTGGGCAGCAGACTCCCATATTTTTTACATTTTGCCAAAAAATTTCAAACCACAAAAACAAACACCCTCCTTCGTGTTGCCATTGACGAACTCGACCGAAACCACTCAAAAACTCAAAATCACCTATTAAAACACAAATTGAAGATAAAATCAACACCGACAATCATTCACAACATCGTAAATATCATCATTTGTAAGTCATTTCATCTATTTTTTTTAATATGAGTCTAGGGTTCATGATGAACACCAAAAATTAAAATTGGGGATTTTTAATTTTTCTTTCAATTTCATACAATTAGGACTACTAGGATACAATGTATAACTAATATGCTTCCCATAGACATATGATTTGCATATATTAATAAGCTTGTAGAAAAAATAATTTTGAACCAAAACCCCAAATTTATTTCAAACCCACTCACGTTATGAACACAATAAAATTGGTGTTATGCATTGTTAATCTAACGTAAAAACATTTTCAAACACATGCATAATGATCTCATGAACAAATTTTGAGATACATAATTCATATGTATTTTTCGACTTGTCTGGTTGAGCAAAATCAAATTAAGGAGAATTTGGAGTTAACCTCTTAGTAATTTTATATTAGTCAGTTAATCGTGTTACTCACACATTTATTGCATATAGGCACACAATAGGCATCTTGTTAAATGAATGAACCTTACTAAAATTATCTTCCCAATTTTAGGTGAAATGACTTTGGAAGATGAATTACGTTACACAAAATCATACGTTCCAACAATCTCAAATGAAAACTATATTCCTGATATCTTAAAATCCATCATTCGAAACCTAGAATGTAGGTCAATCCATAAAGATCGCCTTATATTTCCTGAATCCACTAAATATAATAATATTCAAACCCCTTTTCAAGTTATCAAACTTTTGAAATATCAACTCGCATGAAAGAATTTGTCCAAGATTTCTACTTGAATTTTATTCCTCAATAGAAATCACCAAAGATGACAATCTAAACATCTTCTTAACATTTTGGGCATTGAAAAGAACATTTAAGTTCTCACTCGAGTCATTTGCCTTAATTCTCTCCATTCCATGTGAAGGAGAATGCTCTTACTCTAAAGAACCCTCTCTTGACTCTTTGAAAACTAATCAAGAGTCAAACACACCTTATCAAACACGCATTTCAACACCAAAGGAAATTATCCAATCAATCATAACAACCGGACAAACCATTTTTCCAAACATAATCCTCAAGGAAGAACTTCGTCATGACATGAGATATTGGAATGAAATCATTCAAGATAATCTTTTGGCTTCCAAAAAGACTCACCATTTTCCATACACATCCATCATGTCACAAGATTTATATTCATTCCTAACAAGTACTCCTTTCAACAATGCCTACTTTCTAACCAAACGATTAAAAATTATTAGCCTTAGTTAAATTAAGTCAAAACAAGAGATGTTATCGGTCTTATAAAGACCAAATTGGGTCTTGTAAAGTAATAGGCTAGTCGGGTTCAACGGGCTTGGATTGTAATCTAATATTGTCCGTGTTTCGGGCTCAAAGCCCAAGATATGCCAAGCCCGGCCCAAGTAGAAAAGCCCATACGCCTACATGTTGGCTAGGGGTATAAAAGAAACCCTCTCCACACATGGAGAGGGTGTTGGTTGCATTTGTCTCACTTGTAACTCACCACTTTCTCTCTCTAATCTAACATTCCAAGTTCTTTTCATCTCATCCTCTTTTTCTTCCTTTCTTATTTCCGGCTCACATATGGGCTTATTTGGGTTTGCTTATTTGTTGTGTTTGGATTATATTGTGGGATAACATGTGGTATCACTCGCCAAGGGGTGTGTAGTGTTAGATTCGTGGACATAAGCTCATAATTTGTGGCTTATTTAGGTTTAAAAGCTCACGACAAAAGAGCTTGTGGTTTTTTTTGTTAAGCCTCTTATCTCCTTACTCTACTTGCTATTAAGCTCATTTAGTAGCAAAATCATGTCTTAGAAAACTATAAGGACTTCTTAATTAAGCTTATTTAAGAAATCGGCTAATTTTTTTTTTTCTTTACATGTGTTTTGGTGGTTAGATGTTTTCAAAGATATTACAAGGGCCACGTTCTCTTTTGTAGTTGAATCTTTAATCAATTCCTTAGTATTCCAAATTTTAGTTGTTTATTTCAAGCTTATTTCGAACTTTTAGAGGTAGCTTATTGACTTTTCTAGTGGTCCTAACCGGTTCAAAACTAGGGACATAGATCCACAATTTTAGCTTACAAAGATTAGGACATCTTGTTTGGTAGTATAAGTGGTCCTCACAAGATAGTGACATCAAGCGGAATATGTACGTTTAGCCAAGCGGAATATGCAAATTTGATTTTCAAGCGAAATATGAAGGTTTAAATGTCAAGCGAAATATGCAGGTTTAGGTCGAAGCGAAACATGTTGATAATGTTAAGCAAAATATGTTAGACGCTGAAGCGAAATATGCAGGTTTAAGACGAAGCGAAATATGTTGAATGTTTAAGCGAAATATGCATGTTTAACTGCCAAGCGAAATATGTTAAAGACAAGCGAAATATGTTTTGACTTTCCAAGCGAAATATGTTTAGACTTTTCAAGCGAAATATGTTTTGAATAGTCAAGCGAAATGTGCAATTTTTGAAGCGGAATATGTTTTGATTATTCAAGCGAAACATGACAATTTTAGGTTAACCAAATTTTTCTTCAAATCAATTCTACTTTCACGGTTTTTCTATTGATTTTGTAAAATCCCGACAAGTAATCTTTTTCTTTCTCGGTTTTAATCATAGAGTTGTAAAATCCTGTGGAAGTTAATTGCATTCTCTCTCACCATAATACAATCAACACTTCATTTCACTTAAGATCCGATATCATTCATAACTTCATAACAATGTCAAATACCAATTTGCGAACTCAATCATCAAGTGTTCTTCAGAATCACACCATTTCTTCGTGTTCAACTTCTAAAGTTCAAGAGAAGACACAACTTTCAAGAATATAAATCATGAACAGTCTTCGAGCAATTCAGTACACCTCAAGTTTCTCATAGAAACTTTACAAGATTTTGGTAACATGCCTATCTTCAAGAGAACATTATCTCAAGACTTGGATTTACTAGAAAATCATTTTACCAAACAAATAATTTCTCAGACTGATTGCAAGACTACTTTGACAAAACTCAAAACAACGTTTGAAAATGATTTCAGTTCAGATATCAAAGCGCGTATGCATAAATTATACAAGAGAAGATGCTCAATCATTTTAAGATGCTATGACTTAACATATATTCCCTCGGGAAATACATGCCTTAGAGTTTATTCTTCATCACACGAACTCCATAATTGTTGAAACAAAAGAAGTTGATGCAGACACATGAAGATCATTCAAATCCAATTCCAGCATTGAATGTTGATTCATTGAAAGTTGATTTAGTTTTGTCATACATAAACACAAGATCTGAAAAGAAAGACAGTAATTCAGAGACAGCGATCCAGCAAATAGGCAAAGGCTTAAATTCTGAAACAAAGGATTGTGCAGCACACAAATACAAGATGTCAAAAGCAAAATAAAGATGGCATGGAATATTTTCGAATCGTACTTCATTCACGCCATCAAGTTCTTTTAAAAGATGACTTAAAAGTGCACTCGGCATCGAACATGGATTCAAAGGGCCATTCCTGTCACCTTGGTCAAATGTTTGATACTTTCACAAGACAATGCTCCCTCAACATACGATTCAATACAAAAGCAACTTGACAAGATGAATTTTAAAGAAAATGGGATCCATGACAACCTTTTGGTGGAAAACAACCAGATCCAGATGATTCATCGATTCCAAAGTTTTTACATTGGATTATACAGTCAAATTGACAGACAACGTACTTTGTTAAATACACCTGGAATTGCCGGAATCCTGTTCAAAGATACACTAACTCCAACACATGGGTAATGTTAAGAAGTCCGTTGCTGAAAGAACACGTCATCAAAGACAGTATGAAAGAAGGGTGAATAAAAGACAGATGCAGACGCAAGAGAGTAAGATTGATACGGGTAAAGCACTAGATAATGGTTTGGTTGTCATGGAAAGCAATGGAACAGAATCAGAAGTGCAAGATGACAGCAGCAGGTCAGGGAATGATACAGATGCTGATGATGCAGATATCAGACCCATTTATGACGAAGAGCCAATGGCTGAGGTACAATTGACTGCTGAATGCAATATCTTTGCTATAGGACAACAGCATACTGAGCAACCTGAAATCATTGTTGAAGGTAGGGTTGACTAGTATCCTGAAACATGTCAAGTTAAAAGTCCTATGCTTGATTCATCACCTGATAACCAGACAACTGAATACTCAAAACAATCACTCGAGTCTGAGAATATTTTACTTAAAGACTGTTGCCCAATTTCAAAAAGATTTTTTAAGAAAGGAAGCACATTGTATTGCTCTCGAACTTAAATATCAAAATCAAGCTTTAAAATCGGGGCAACATGGTTAAATTTTGAATGAAACAAGTAATAAAGCCAAGATTGAAAAGGAAATTGATGTACTTGAAACAATGAACATCGAATTAGAACATAGTGTGGCTAAATTACGTAAGGAAAATAAGACTTTGAAACAACATTACAAAGATTTGTATGATTCTATTAAAATTACAAGATCTAAGACTACAGAAACAACAACATCCTTTGCTTGCTAATAATGCAGAGATTAAAAGCTCAGAATCAGGAAAAGGTTTTTTGTAATTGCTAAGCTTTAAAAATGACTTTAAGAAGGTTTAAAAAGGAAATAGTGTAGATACTAAGTTTGAGTAAAACATCAGTTTTTTATTTTCATAGGGAAACCGGTTTAAACCATCACTAAGAAACCAATCATTTTTAGACAACCGAATGCGTTTTAAATCAGAAAGGGCTCAAATGTTCAAAACAACGGTTTGCGATGATGAATAAGAATTTGTCAAAACGCGCATGTCCACTTCAACATTATTTGCCTAAGAAAATAGAATCAACTTATTCAAAACCTGATCACATGATTGCATCATACTCATCAAGTAATAGTCTAAAAACATGCTAAGGATATTAGTTTAAATGAATATGGATCATAATCACTATCAATATGTAGTTCTAAGAAAAAGAAACAAGAAATAGATAATGAACTCAACAACCAGTGTGACAACATCTGCTAGCATTCAAACCACTTGCTGATTGATAGCAAACCAAAAACCAAGGAGCAACAATCAAACATCTAGAGAATTTGCCTGTAATCTAAGAGTAGTCCCGCGTTATATAACGGTTTGTGCCCAAAGTAAGATCACTCAAAGAGTTCTAGTTACTTTCTCAGATTCCCAAACAATTTTTTTGTTCTACATTCATAAGTGTCCTTTTAAAAATTGCCAAAAATCATGATGCTTGTATAACAAAACTCCTAAAAGGGGTGAATTCACAAGCTAAGATTCAATCCCATAAGACCAGAAACATTAACAAATCCGTAGATCAAAAGAGTCATACTCAGAAACCTGGTAGGCAATTTTCCCAGGAAATGGGTTATCTTTTAATAAGAACTTCCCTGTGTAATTAGAAAACATCTCCTAGATCTGATCTAGGTTGAAACCCCCCCACAGGTAGAATTATCAAATCTATTGTCTTAGGTGGATTCCTACAGGAAGTTTTTATTTCGTCTCTTGCACAATCAATGGTTGACATTGAACCCCCACATGGATCAAAATCGCAGATATCCCTAATATTCCAAGAATCAAACACAACACTGGATGTAAGTGCATGTACATCAATCTAATGTTTCTAGAAGGAATAAAGTCTGATTTAAGTGCAGGTACCTTAAGTATGTCAACAAAGAAAATCTCAGAGTATGATTGCTGAAAAAGCGAAATCTCAAACCATTGTCCAAAGTGGAACACAATGAAGAATACAGTAAAATGACGTTTGATCACAATAGATCAAGCCTCGAACCTCAATGTCAAATGACGTTTGATCACAACAGATCAAGCCTCGAACCTCAATGTCAAATGACGTTTGATCACAACAGATCAAGCCTCGAACCTCAATGTCAAATGACGTTTGATCACAACAGATCAAGCCTCAAACCTCAATGTCAAATGATGTTTGAACAAAACGGTTCAAGCCGCGCACCACAATGTCAACAAAGTTATCAACACTGAGACAGTAACAACGTCAAATTGAGCTGATTTGCTATTCGTCCTTTGTTCGACTAATATTTGCAAAGGAGAAAATCAGTTGTTTTAAAAGCATCCGCTGTCACTACTACCGAAGCATCAAATCAATGTCAACAACAACCTGGATTCAACTTCATCCAAATCAGACTCTAGCTACAACTGTCACAGCTAATGGAGACTTCGATTTGAACATATTTTATCTCTCTTTATTTTTGATTTAAAAAAAATATTTGAAAAAGAAAATACAAAAATATAAAACCTAGAGAAAACAAATAAAAAATCCTTGAACACAGAAAAATTTAAAAATACCAAAAAGAATCTTTCTCACATGTCCATCATGGAATCGATAAACATTTACGTACCTAGAAATTTTGATTAATGATTGACACAGCCGTGTAATGAAGTTCGTAGCAAGAGTTTAAAATGCTTTAAAACATGTCAATTTTTAGATTTTTCTCTATGACTTTATGTACAATGGTTTCAAGTGCATAACTCGTCCCGAATGTAATAGGGAAGTGTACGCTTCAGTGCGCTTACTCTAAAAATAGAAGAGAAGTCTTCTATCATGTGTTTTTAAAAATCGTTGAACATAATTTTTCAAAAAGAACTTTCAATGTCAACTTGTCCACAATATAAGTTGTGGTATCTTTCCATAAAAAGTGGTGTTTGTTAAAAATTGTTGTTTAACACTCACTGTCCTCGAATGAAGTTTTTAAAGAAATGTAGTACTAGAGGGGAATGGTCATTTCTGTGAATCATTTTCTAGAGGGGGAGCTTTTAAAACAAATCCTTTTAAAATTGTTTTGGATACATCAACATAAATGTCAATTTTATGTACCAAACACATTTTGTGAAATTAAGATGTGAAACATATAAAGTCAATTATTAATATACATTGTTCCACTAAGGCATCTCACTTCGTACTTCAACATTTTTGTGGTGTCCAAATCATTTTACAATCCAATGTCAAGTTTTAAAAATATGGTATCCCAACATATACTGTTGTGACTGGAGCTTATCCGAAAATGGAAATTCACAATATCGTGTATAATTTTTCTCCCTATGGAATTTTTCATGTCAAATTTTAATCAATTGTTATTTTTAAATACTAAAGTATTTTATTATTAAAATAAGTTGGGTGAACATGTAATAAAAATATGATATAGAAGAATGTGGATACTTTAAGACTCTAAGTGCAACTCTTTTCCTTTTTTGTGCTAAACAATTCGAATCTCGTAGCACACGTGTAGGGTGGAGTATTTCAAATCAACATTGTCAGAAAGATGGTTTTATGGTTGATCTCTAAACCCTAACAACATCTTAATTCACGACGAATTACAGAAGTCATAAGGGTGGTTTAGGTTTAGTATAAAGTCCTACGATCCAACCATAACCGGAGGATCTACCCAAGGACACTCCATAGTTTATTTTAGAAATAGCAGATCCTTAGGTGTAATTAATAAAAGAATTGATATAAGGGAAAAATACCGACTAAGATTGACTAACACAGGAACAATCACATCAACAAGGAGTTAGTAATTGACGTCTTGTAAGCGAATGAAGGGTTATGAAAATTAAAAAGAAATGTATGGATAAGTGTTGAAAACAAAGCAGCCCTCCACATAACTTAGGCAGAAACCGGGTCAATACATAATCTATCAAAATCACAAAGATGATTGTTGATATTGAAGACGACATCATAGACCCAGTGATGCAATGCACAACCCTTCCCAGCCATTCAGGTTTCTCTCAAAAGAAACTTGTCTCATTTGTCACGGAGATACACACGTTATCTATTGACATCTCACTCCGAGATTGTTAATATAAAATAGAGGCATCTGCTCCAGCCTCCTAGATACAAAAACCAAAAGTGCACAAATTGAAGTCTAGAGCCAAAGTGATCAAAGGTATAATCACATAGGACCCAATGACAAAATACAATTGTGAACACCAATATAGTTCACAGTAGTAACAAAGAGTCCTACGCATTATCCTTGAGATCTTGCTAGAACATCCGAAAAAAAATAAAAAAAAGGAAACAAAATAAAAAAGAGCAGGGAAAGAAAAAAAAAAACAAAAAAAAAAACGAGTGATACTTAAATATTCACATGAAATTGGAAATCGCTTGAGCCAACATCAAACAAGCTCTTGGTAGGTGACTTGCAAGATTCTATATGAATCAAGCTTGTGATAACTGGATATCGATTTTGAGTCCAGTAAATGAATTGACGACTTAATCAGAAAGATAGTAAACTATCTGATTCCTCTTACGTTTTCTACTTTGAGACCGTTCCGATAATAAGAACTAGCAAGCATGGTAAATCAAATACATCTGTTGTATAGAAGAACCTACGCTTTGACAGAAAACCTCTTTCAAGGAGATTCTTTATATTTTTGATTTTTATTTCAATTTCATACAATTAGGACTACTAGGATACAATGTACAACTAATATGCTTCCCATAGACATATGATTTGCATATTAGTTAGCTTGTAGAAAAATTAATTTTGAACCAAAACCCCAATTTTATTTCAAAATCACTCACGTTAAGAGCACGATAAAATTGATGTTATGCATTGTTAATCCAACCTAAAAACGTTTTTAAACACATGCATAATGATCTCGTGAACAAATTTCGAGATACATAATTCTATATGTATTTTTCGACTTGTTGGGTTGAGCAAAATCAAATTAAGGAGCGTTTGGGTTAAATCTTAGGATTTTATGTTTAGGTCGAGTTAATCATTACTCTACATTTATTGCATATAGGCACACACTAGGCATCTCGTTAAATGAAGGAACCTCACTAAAATTATCTTTTCCAATTTTAGGTGAAATGACTTTGAAAGATGAATTACGTTACACAAAATCATATGTTCAAACAATCTCAAATAAAAACTATATTCCTGATATTTTAAAACCCATCATTCGAAACCTAGAATGTAGGTCAATATACGAAGGTCGCCCTATATCTCCTGAATCCACTAAATACGATAATATTCAAACCCTTTTTCAAGTTATCAAACTTTTGAAAATATATGAACTCCATGAAGGAACTTGTCCAAGATTTCTACTTGAATTTTATTCCTCAATAGAAATCACAAAAGATGACAATCTAAACATCTTCTTAACATTTTGGGCATTGAAAAGAACATTTAATTTCTCACTCGAGTCATTTGCCTCAATTCTCTCCATTCCATGTAAAAGAGAATGTTCTTACTCTGAAGAACCCTTTCTCGACTCTTTGAAAACTAATCAAGAGTCAAACACACATTCCAACACCAAAGGAAATTATCCAATCAATCACAACAACCGGACAAACCATTTTTCCAAACATAATCCTCAGGGAAGAACTTCGTCATGACATAAGATCTTGGAATGAAATCATTCAAGATAATGCCTTTGGCACTCAAAATGACTCACCATTTCTTCCTGCATCATCATGTCACATGATGTATTGCATTCTAACAAGTACTCCTTTCAACTTTGCCTACTTTCTAACCAAACAAGTTGAAAATATTAAAAATCAACCAAATTCTCCAATGCCATATGGAATTATTCTAAATTGTCTATATGATCACATCATCAAAATTAATCCTTATCTGTGAAAATCAAAATACAAATCATATTGGCCATCCATGAAACCTTGGGTTCATCCTACTCATCTTAAATCAATTATCTACATATCTTCTGAAGAAGATTAAGTGTTGACTCTAATGAGGTTTAATATTTCTCTAAAATTATTGCTAAAGATACGTATTATTACTATGTAATATTATCTTAATCTCTATCATGGATAATCAAGTAAGTGTATAATGTGTCTACATTATTATTTCATGCTTGCTATGTGACATTTAATAAACCCTTAAGTCATTTATATGCTTAAACTTGGCCACATTCCATGATTTATATTCTCCTTTAGATATTTTATGTGATTCCTGAAGTGGTGGAAATGCAATAATCGCCCTTCCAACCCATATTAAACTTCTGGAAAATTTCATGATTCTTTAGAAAACGGCCCCCTTAAATGTTGGGCAGCTCCCTAATATATATGAGACCACTACTGATATAAGGGACCACCTTCAGAGGAACCACGATATTATCCTGTCTCCTCTTTATCTGCAACTTTGACCCTATTCCCATTAGGTCCAACCAATCTTTCCTTTCTAAACCAAACACTCCTTAGAATCTTTATTCTTCAACACCATGCCTTTCCCAAAATTCTTCTATATAAACATCATTTTTCTTCATCTCAATCACCACTTCTCTTATACACTCTTCACTTCTCCTCAAAGTCTCAATGTCATCCTCTAGCAAATCCCCTCGTGATTACTCACGAAAATACAAAAAGGCCATCCTTGAACCTTGGAGACAAAGTCATAATCTTCCACCATCACCACCTTCTCCTCCACCAAATAGGTCTCTACCTACCTCTCCTATAACAACAAACTCTCTTTCATCTCCTTCACCTCCTCAAAATCCAACTCAAAACCAAATTGCACATGAACTTCATCACTTGTCTAATCTCCTTGAGATTAATCTACAACAAGCAATTGAAGCTACAAATCCTTCACCTTCCACCTCACCATATATCCCTCCACCTTCCTTAGATCAAGTAAACTTCCATTCGGAATTTTGTCATTGTTGCTTGGATACCCAAAATCTATTTGATACATTGAAAGATGACCTTAATCGTATCAAATCTCTCATCATTGGTCCTTCCACTCAATTTTCATCCTTAGTAACACCCTCCTCACCATAATTAAGCACTCTCAAAAGCCTAATTTTGCCTAAATAAGCGACCTTCCATCTTTTGATTATGGCATTTTCTACTTTTCATGAGCTCACTGGTATAGATCTATGCCTTATTATGCCTTTATGATAATCTACTTGTAATGCTTCATACAAATATTGTATGAATTTGTCATTACTCGTATTAGATCTAGTTTTATTTTATGAATGTATTGCATTTTCTATTGTTTGAGTTTCTTGTTGGTTGAATGAAACTCTACCTTTTGTGACTTAAATATAATGTGTTACATTAAAAAGATATTTGTCTTGCACTTGTACTCCTAACTTTGTTTTGTAGCACACAATTTTTGTAAGATTGATCCCTTGGTGCCCCAAACAAGGGGGAGCATACATCAAAGGGGAGTCTTGATATCGTCGATTTTTTTCTTCCTACAACAACAAGACGATCATCCTTTTTGAATTCGACAAAAAGGCGGAGAAATGGAACAAAACTCATTAATAATGTGTAACTATTAATTTTATACAAAATTAGTTTATATTTTGTCATCATCAAAAAGAGGGAGATTGTTAATACAAATAATGTCTAAAAACGTTATTTATAAGATTGTTAATACAAATAATGTCTAAAATGTTATTTATATTTTTCTACATCTTAATGTTTTGATAATAACAAAATGTAAAAACGTTTACGATAAAAATAAACGTTTACAAATTATTAATCGTAAAATTTCATTTCTAAGACTAATCACTTAAGGTATGTACAAAAACAAATCATTAAGCATGATTAGTGATCAAGAAAATATTTTTTCTTAACCATTATATTTTCACAAAAGTATTTCTACAAAAATAAGTATACAAAAATACTTTTTAATAAAAGAAAATGTTTTATTTAAATAATAAAATTTAAATCTCGTTTTCCCCTTAAAATGAAAGCTTCCATACTAGATACCCTTCCTCACAAAAAGTCAAAAATAAGAGCGTAGTCTAGTGGCGCCCCCCTTATAGGTTTGGCGGCCCCTAGA
>BQNB010001515.1:5283-92609 GCA_026074375.1 Tanacetum coccineum | reverse complement strand
CTTCTCGTTCTCTAAGTCTCGAACCGCTTCAGAGTAAGTAGTAGGAACATCATCAGCTGCAATTGAAGATGCACAATCCACTGAATCATTAAGGCAAGCAGGCCTTTTAGTGTTTCTTTTTGGCTTGCTAGTAGCAATTGATTCATGTTGTTGATGTCGAGGTTCTTTGGCTTAAACCTCCTCTTTTTCATAATCTCCTTCTACTATAGGAGAATTATCATCGGGTTCTCTATCAGCTGGTACAATTATTCTTTCAAACTTAACCTTTTTGGAAGTTCCATCTAACTGCTCAGCATTTACCTTTTTCAACATGGAAGGTTCATTAAAGGTGACATCCCTGCTAAAGATCATTTTCTTTGTCTCTGGACACAATAAGCAATAGACTTTGATTTCAGAGGTGATCCCCATAAATAATGCTTTCTTTGCTCTAGGATCCAGCTTTGATTCTTTTACATGATATCATGCAGCAGAACCAAATACATGTAAGGAATCATAATCTGTTGCAGGTTTTCCATACCATTTCTCAAATGATGTTTTCCTATCAATAGCAGTTGATGGCAAACAATTAACGAGATGACACACATACGTCACAACTTCAGCCCAAAATTATTTACCCAATCCAGCATTGGATAACATACACCAAACTTTCTCCAGCAAGGTTCGGTTCATGCGTTCAACCACCCTATTTTGTTGTGGCGTATGTCTGACAGTGAAATGCCTGACGATGCATTCATCTTCACAAAACTTTATGAAAAGATCATTTTTATACTCTCCGACATTATCTGTACGGAGATGTTTGATCTTTCTACACGTCTGAGTTTCCATCATCTTTTTCCACTTGATGAACACTCCTAGCACTTCATCCTTTGTCTTCAACGTGTACACCCATACTCTTCGAGAAAAGTCATCAAAAAAGGTCACATAGTAGTGCCTCCCTCCCAGAGATCTTGTCTTTGAGGGACCCCACACATCAGAGTGGACATAATCCAAGATACCTTATGTCTTGTGGATAGCTGCCCTAAATTTCACCCTTGTCTTCTTCCTATTGATGCAATGCTCACAGAGATCCAACTTACAGGAACTAAGTCCTTTTAATAATCCTTGCTTTATGAAAAAATTCAAGGATTTTTCTCCTGCATGTCCTAAGCGCATATGCCATAGCTTTACAGCTTCTGAATTTCTATCACCATCGGTAACAGCTGCTACAAATCCAACAATCGTTCTACCCTTATAGTGATATGTGTTGTTTATTTTACGAATACCCTTCATTACTACAAGTATGTTAGAGATGATCTTCATAACCCCATCCTTTGCTCTTACTTCGAATCCTTTAGATTCTAAGATACCAACGGAAATGAGATTCTTCTTCAACTTTGGCAAATAACGAACACCTTTCAAGGTCACAATTGTTCCGTCTTCATTCTGCAATCGAACGGAACCAATACCATGAGTAGTGAGGGGATTTTGGTCTGCTGTATAAACAACTTCCTCATGCTTTTCAAAATTACTAAACCACTCTCGATGTGGAGTAATATGATGGCTACATGCGGAATCCAATAGCCATATCTTAGAAGCATTTCTGCTTGACGATGTTACAAGTGAGAGATCTGATTCTTCATCGTCACACTTGGTTACATTCGCTTCCGCTACAGCTTTCCCTTTGTAATGATTGTCTTTAGTTTTCAACCTTGGACAATCTCTTTTCCAATGACCTTTTTCATGACAAAAGGTACATTCATCTTTGCTTAGTCTCTGCCTTGACTTGGATCTCCATCTCTTACCGGTGCCCTTCTTTTGCGAACGACCTCTAATTAGCAAAACCTCAGCGTCTTCACTTGAACTAATCTGCTTGTCCTTCCTTCTGAGTTCTTTACTATACAAGGCATCACAAACTTCACTAAGAGACACATCATCCTTCCCATTAAGTAGAGTTGTTTCAAGCAACTCATACTCATCTGGAAGCGGTCCTAACAATATTAATGCTAGATCCTGGTCTTTGAACACCTAATCCATATTCATTAAATCGGTTACTAGCTGATTAAAACTAGTAATGTGATCATGCATTGTGGTACCTGGTACATATGTGAAGTGAAAGAGTCGCTTCTTCATAAAGAGCTTATTCTGACAATTCTTCTTCAGAAATTTCTCTTCCAATGCCACCCACAATTTGTAGGCATATGTTTCTTTTGAGAAAGCATATCGTTGCTTTCTCGAAAGACATGAACGAATCGTACCACAAGCTAACCGATTGATGGTTAACCAATTCCTCTCTTCTACATCCTCTGGTTTACTTTCTTCAATGGCAATGTCTAGACCTTGCTGAAAAAGAGCGTCTAGAACCTCACTTTGCCACATACCGAAGTGGCCCGTGCCATCAAAAACCTCCACCGCCAATCTTGCATTCGTCAAGACTGGTCTAGCCCAGTTTGAAGATGTTGGATCCACCAATGTGGATGTGGAAGGTACTTTGTCAACTTTGTCGTCCACCATTTCGAGTACAAATTAATTTTCAACAGCTTCTACCAAAAAACCAACGTAATTCTTTTCTGATGTGGAAAATCAAATTAAATTGCAACCACAGAGCATACTAAGAATAACCTCGGCTCTTGATACCACTTGTTGTGGAATAACCGCGATAATATCCCACCGACTAGGTAAAAAGTGTGAATACTTCAACACTACAACTATACCCCAAAATAGCCTGTTGAAAATTAAGCAATACGAAAGCAAAATAAAAGAATATAACACCAAACTTTCTATATATTTTTTAATAAAACATATTACAAACTAGAAACCCACTCGTATCAAAGAAAGAAGAGAGCTACTACACTACAAGAAAGACTTGTGTGTTTATTTTGGTGTGTTTAAACTAGAAGGGAAATGCATCTATTTATAGGATTCAAGGAACCTCCCAAGTTGCCACAAGTTGCTAGTTGCATCATACAACTTACTCCCACTTGCTTTGATTCAATGAATGTAACTTTATTTAAATATGAGCCATATTCAACAACCTTACATTATCTTCGTTCATTTTAGAACTTGAGCCCTCGCCGCTGAGGTGAGGACACGCTAAATTTCGTTAAAAGAAAGATCAGTTGGTAGCGTATCTACATCGGTATGGCATTAGAGATAATAAAATTTTGTACCAACAAAATGAATTAAAAAAAAAGATTTAGCATTCAAGAAATACTTGCACACCAACTCATTTTTGCATCAAACAAATGCTACATATGGTTTCTGCGGTTTCCCATCGGAAGCCTAGAAATACACAAAACGAGGATATTTAACAGAAAATTGTCTTAATCGTACTAAAAATGTTAGATTAAGAGGGCAAGATGAGCACGTTTAGGAGCCAAAATATTTTTGGGTAAAACTGATCATTTTGCCGTGTCAAAAATAGTGAGGTTGGATGAAAAGGTTTAGCACGACTTTTGACCCGTTTGAGATATAAACAATAAACTTGTTGCATAACCTATTGTAAGGCGTTAGACAGGCTGCAACTTTGGACCTGACCCAATTTGATCACCCTATTTTGACCCCAACCTATTTTGACTTGCATAACCAGCTCATTTTTTACATCTACTTTAGACTAAAAGCATGCAAACCTGGCCATGGAGAAACTGTATTATAATTTTGCCACATTTAGTATAAGATGATCCATACATGATAGGGGTGAGCAAAAAAACCGGTTCCCAAACCGGAAACCGGTTCCAACCCGAAAACCGAACCGGTCAAACCCGGTTTTGACCAAATCGGTTCCGGTTTTTGGCCAAACCGGGGGTTTGGAACCGGTTTGGCTTTTTTCAGCCGCCACCGGTTCGACCACCGGGTTTTGGAACCGGTTTTTGGAACCGGTTTGGACCCGACCCGGATTTTATTGGATAAAAATGGGTCCCGGGAATTTACTTTATCAGATTTTCTTATCTTTTTAGATTTTCTTGTGGATAACTGGATAGGATAACTGATTTTCTTATCCTATAAATAAGGGTGTTGTATTACAACTTAAATCACAACTTACATTACATACAATCCTTCTTAAGCAAAAAAAAAACCTATCCACCTCAATGGCAAGTCAATCCGCCTCAGACTCAGCTACTACCGGTGTTGGTTCAACAAGTGCACTGGGAATTCGTGAAATCATACAAACCACTCGAAACAATGAAATTTGGAAAGACTTCAACATGTGCATTATGACCAACGGTCATAAAAAAGCACAATGCAAGTATTGCTTTCATTTCTTCTCGGAGGGTTCCAACACGACGTTGAAGAATCATATAACTCATCCGCATTGTGAAGTATTAAAGGCGCAGCAGAATCAGAATCCGGAAGCGGGGCAAACGTCGATGGGAAGAGATGGGCAAATTTTCATGTTCAATCCGGATTATCTTCGTGAACAATTCGCGGGGTTGGTGATTCAACGGGGGTTACCATTCAACCACTTTGACCACGAGCAGACAACGAGGGTGTTCCAAAACACTATGCAACCGCGATACACTCATGTAAGTCGTTCTACTCTAAAACGTGATGCAATGAAACTATGGGTAGCGGCTAAACAAGCAACCATCGATGGTTTTGGTAACTTAAATAATAAGGTCAACCTAACAACGGACATATGGTCCGCTCCTCATAATTTGTCCGGTAGATCTTTCCATTGTGTAACCAGGCACATTGGATTGAACCTAGTACTTGGCAAATGATGAAGCGGGTCATTTCGTTCGAAGAGTTTTCGTTAGTTCACTCGGGTACAAACTTGAAGTATATGTTGGAAAAAGTTTTTGTCATGTATGGTTTGAAAGAAAATTTTTTGTCAATTACTTTGGACAATGCTAGCAATAACACAAGCGCCATGGATAAACTAAAATTAAAATACAACCCACCAATGGGGGGTAGGTTTTATCACAGTCGTTTGTTGCACACTCAATAACTGGTTTGTGGCAAGCTGGTTTAATAGTCCCCATAAATAATCAAAATGAAAAGAGGTCCCTTTCAAACAAATGTTAAAAGATGTTTTTCAAATCTGTGATAAATTCCGAAATACGCTATATAAAGTCTGTAAGGATGTCAAAAAACCTTGTTCTTCACCAAATTGGAACGTTGATCGACAACTGATGGAACTCCACTTTTGAAAATGTTCGAAAAGTGGTTTATGAAACAGAGAAGTGGAAAAAAAAAACCCCCCCCTTGGGTGGTATTTCATGAATATTTGCACGAAGGAAGGTAGAGTATGTTTAATTAATTTCTGGATGAAAATTGGGTTCTTATTGAATCGTTAAACCCATTACTTGAAGTGTTTCAAAATGCTACGGTTATTTTGTCGGGGGTTTACTACCCAACATCTCCATTGGTACTTCAACAGCTTTTTTTCATAAGTTGCAAATTATCTGATTTAGAACTTGAGGGGGGGGGGGGGTGTTGTCATGTATGGTTCAACCAATGAAGAAAAAACTTAAGAAGTATTTTGAAAACATCCCATCGATAATTACTTGTGCAGCCGCTTTAAATCCCTGTTTTAATGTATCCGGGGTAGACTATCTTATTGAGAATATAAGTAGGGACTTGGAGTTTGAAGATGATGGTTTTGCAACTAGGTCATTGGATTGGTTTCACGAATCTTTCCAAGGTTTGTATAATATGTATTATTCACAATATGGTACTAACCAGACTCAATCAACAAGTGGTGGGGGTTCTTCATCGGGGAGATCGTGATCCTTAATGCTCGATGCTACCAGCACGGTTTAAACCAACCATAAAAAAAGAAGTCAAGGGTGATCCCCTACAAATGTCCTACCGAGTAAGAGCCAATATCTCAAAAAACAGATTTTGTCTCAGGACTTCAGCCCAAGGACTTTGCATCTTATGATGTATTGGGGTTTTGGAAATCAAAGGAAAATCAGTTTCCTGTTCTATCCCGCATGGCCATGGATATATTAAGTGTCCAAGCTTCTTCGGTAGCATCTGAATCAGCATTTTCAACAAGTGGTAGGTTGTTGACAATCCGAAGAACAAGACTAACTCCGGAGTCTTTAGAGATGTGCATGTGCTTGAAGGATCATTTAGACGCTCATGAGCGTAAACAAAACACATCTCCTCTTGAACTACCCTTAGACGTTGAAGAAGGTGTCTTTAATGACGAGGTGCAACAAAATGAAGCCACTCAACTTACCGATCAAGAAATTGCGTTAGATGCTAGTAGCGATGGCTCTTTGTCTTCAGGAGAACAACGTCGTGATTATATGATGAGCAGCGGAGCCGAAGATGACCAAACCGGAGAGGGAGGGTCTATGTCACATGGTTACACTTACTACTAGTATTGTGTTGTATTTCCTAATCTTTTGTTGTATTTGCTTTATGTATTTCTTTTATGTTGTATTTCGTTTATGTAATATTATGGTTTGTATTCAATAAAAGTTGAAGGTTAATCAGTTTATAGTATAACAACACCAAAAATAAAAAAATAAAAAAAAAAAAAAAAAAAAAAAAAACCCGGTCAAACCGGTTTTAGTGGTTAACCGGAACCGAACCGGTTCCAAACCGGCAAACCGGTTTCGGCTCAACCCGGTAACAAACCGGTTCCAAACCGGTTCAGGGTTTGGCCAAACCGGTTTCGGCTCCGTGTTGACCGAAACTGGTTCCTGTTTGACTCAAACCGAACCGATCTGGTTAACCGATTTGCGCACGACTAATACATGATACCATCAAGTGTCAAGTACCGTAATCATAAACGGATGTTTGAAGATCTGATGACCCCATTAAAAATGCCGGTATACAGAACTTATTTACAATAATAGTATCAATAACAACTCACAAATTCTCACATTCAAAGGCATGGCAGTTGCCAGTTCAAAAGCAGGAATGAAAGCTAAATTCTCATCTGGTGGCAAGCTAAGAAACTATGAAAGAGGTTCGATCGTCAAACGTGGAGGACGATCGAGCTACTGTGTTTTTACCGTCTTGATGGAGTTTTTTCAAACAGAGGTTCTTTTTCACAAAACTCGCAAACCAGGCCTCAGGTGACAAACTTGCAAGTTTTGTGTAAAAAAGATAAATACAATTAGCAAATCACTTCCGTATGCAGGCATACCCTTGAATTTTATTTATTACACTCGCCTTCTGAGAATCACTTGGTTGTATCAACGTAACATTCCTATAGATGCGATCCATAGCGTATGAGATTGACTTCTGAAAGTCGAAGGTATTAGGAATTGCTGTAAAAGATTTGACACGGAACAAAAAACATTAACTAATTTTAAAACAGAAGTATTGCCTCTCCAGGTTTTATTCAAAAACAGACTACAGCAACTGAATATGATATTTACAACAAAAATTCACATCACACACACTAAGCCAAGACTACCAAGCTGTTTGACTTGGAATTTGACATCCTCTATGTTCTCTTGATCTTCAAACTTATACAATCTCGTCACATGGACCATGTCAAGAGCTTTTTGCAGGTCCTGAAGATACACTTCGGCATCGTCTTTTCTTTGTGGAACTCTGCAAAGTTATGATATTTCTTCATTAGATTCAACTGATGACATACCATAGGTCAAATTAACAGGCAGAATATGGGTGCATGACACGCAGATACCGTGATACAACAATTCTAATTGGAAATCGTATACTAACATTACTGAAAATACAAATCTAAAACGCAAACAATAAGAACAAAATTATCTTATAGCTTACAGATTAGGTTTACACATACTAGATTACGCATTATCTTACCTTTATGTAAGGTGCTAGCATATTATAAGTCAACCATGAGAAATGAATATCAATCCAAGCATTACCCGAACAGACACATTTTATGGTCTACCAGGGATTCATCACAGATTTCGATTGTGGATAGATTTTCATAATTACTGAAGTGTTTGCACTTCACAGTTCACACAGGGAAGCAAAGTTCATTTTTAAGATAGATAAGGCTTCATAAGGAATGTTATACCAAATAAGGAATATTTAAAATTATCATTGCAAGAACTTTCAAAGGATTTTATATGCAAAAAAAAAGAAGTTAAATTGTTCTGCCAACAAAAAAGGTCAATCTTAAGTTTAGTACCTTAGAGGAAGGAAGTGGGAGAGAAGCATGACGGGCTGTTTTCGGTTCAGTCAGCATTCTGATCTCCTGAAGCTGACGAGCTATATCCTCCAAAAGTTGCAACTGCAAGCTTTCTTTTTCACGATTATCAATGGAAAAATTGAGCTTTTCTCTTCCTTCTTGCACGACCCTCAACCTTTCCCTCAGCCAATCCACTTCGGTGTCGAGTTTTGTTCGTTCATTATCCAGCGCTGATGTGGAATTTCTTCTTACACTACTCTTTGGGTTTGAGCTCACAGGTGGCAGTCCAACACTACACTCTGAACCACTCCGATTTTGATCACTTTGCGTTTTAGTTCCGTTTAACTTTTCACTCGACTTGGGCCCATGGTCAATATGGACATCATATACATGTGAATCTAAGGCATCATCAGCCTCTATTTCCAGACTTTTTTCTTCGCCTACAATGGCAATAGTTTTCTCGGGCTCCTCTTCTTTTACAATGTCAGCGACAGCATCTTCATACACTCTTGGAGTTTCCATCAAATCAGTGTCTTCGTTGGAATCTTGATTATCTCCACCATTAAATTGATCATTTTGTTGATGGGTCATCTGCCTATACGCTTCAACTTCTTTTTCCAAGAAATGTTTTTCCCTTTCTCTCCTTAAAACAATTTCTTTCAAAATATTCATTTCTTCTTCGTCATAAGCTGATTTTTCTTCAATCATTCGTTGGTACTGACGTAATTCCATCTCTATGGATGCCTTTTCCTCTTGTAAACGAAGAATCATAGACATTGCTTCGTCAGCAGCAGTGGCGGCAGCGTTTCTTTCCTTTTCAAGCTCAACATAAAGTGCTGCTCGAGTAGCTTGCTGCTCCTCTAGTTCTCGTGCTAATTGAACAATCATGGAGTCTTTATCAGCTTCATTCGCCGGTATCATTTTTTTGATATCATTTGGGTTGTATGATTTTTCCACCATGTGACTCTCTGTCTCATCTAATACCAATCACACAACAACATTAAACATCAAACTTGGTGTTTGGCATTGCATTTTGAAATGACCATGATTATTTAGGGGTCAGGTTAACTGCAACAAAACTGATTTGATTATTTAACGGTCATATCACATGTAGTTTGTTATAAATCTGGCAAACATTTAAACAACTACGGAGTAATTATCTAATTATCATAACTTCCACAAGCAAAAACCACATCCAAACATTACCTTTTCTGTTACAGTAAATTACTTAATCTGATTATGATTATTTCATATCACAAAAACACTTTCAAAACGCAATGCCAATAACAAAATAACATAAACACAACTTATAGATAACGAAAATACTCACATGTACCACTATTCCCACTGGATGCAACAGAGCTGCCATCAAATCCAGCACCAAATTCCTTATTATCATTATGACTTCCCTGATCAACAACACAAGTAACCCAATTCGTTGAAGACGAAACAGAAGACTCTTTACCAGTATCAAAACCACCCCGTCTCCTACGTCTGAAACCGCCCCTCGTCCGATAACTCAAACCCCCTTTTCCCTTCACATCAACTTCATTTCTAACCACTTTTCGAGCATCTGATTTCGAACTACATGACGCCTCACCGTCGCCTTCTAACTCCATAAACCTATTACCATTATCACCCCCATTATCCAAATTCACACCATCATCATTCTCATTAGCAATATTAGTACTATTAGCTCTAGAGAAAATGGCATCAAAGGGAAACTTTCTAATTACAGAATACTGAACAGATGAAACTCTCTCAGTAGGATAATCAACAAGCAAGTTTCTAAAAGTGGAAATATCATAAGCACTAGGTAAATTTAAACCAAATAAGGCCAAAATCTTAATAGCAAATAAAGCAATAGTTGATCCACAAAGTAAGAAATAAGCTATAAAAAGATCAAGAAAGGCACCCACTAAACTCTCAAATGTCCAAAAGCTTCTGTTCATCTTCTTCTTTTTTATAAAAGATTCTTAATTTTCATAAAGGGTATCCAAAAACCCAAAATCTTGATCAAAAATTGTTTATATTTTCATAAAGGTGTCATAAAAACCCTAAAAATGCATATTACGGGTTTTAAAAAACTTGATAAAGATTGAAACTTTTTGTAGCAAGATTGAAGATTAGCCATAAAGGGTATCCAGAAAACGTAAATTTAAATGATGGGGTGTTTAAAAGATATAATTTTGATGTGATCTTTTAATTTTAAAGGGAAAATATATAAGGATTTTGGAAAAAAAAAAAAAAGACGAGATAAATTCGAATGTGATGATATTGTTTGCGAGTGAAACACGCAGCGTTGTTAGTAACGAGGCACGTGCGATTGGTGTTTCTGTATCCTTGTGAAAATGGCTACCCGTTAAAAAATTTAAAATCACATTACTATCTTTGAAAAAATCAATATTTTTTTAAAATTTTAAAATACACAGATAAACAATTATAAAATAACTATAGGGGCAATTCCCCCATAACTATACTATTCGCCTTTTAATACGGCGTCGTTTTCACGCCACTCCAAAACCAGCAGCCCAAAAAATTTAGCCTGGTTCAAAACAAAAAAAAAAAATTACAAAACGTACCTTTAACTTTTAATTATTTACAACTTTTTTATATAACAAGCAAGATGCCCCGTGCGTTGTCGTGGGCATAATTTTTTTGCGAATCGATTTCGAATGAATATTGAGTGGGAATGTCTCCGTGCGTTGCGGCGGGGCTGACTTGTATGCAACACATGTATTTTATTTTACTGAACATTTTTTTTAACAATAACTTTCACAGAATTGTACGTTCATGACTCATATCATTTATTTTAAAGTTATTAGGTAGTTTATGGTGTGTTTTGAAAGTTTTTTTAAATATATATACATTAAACTTCAACAATTTTTATAAAATCGTACGCATGTCAGAAGCATTGCAATATTGGAATCGTTTTGTTCGCAATTCGAAGATATTTCCGTGGGTATTTTTTGATCTGAATGAATCGGTAGATATGTGTTATATATTTGAGAAATAAATTTTATTATATAAGAAAGTCGTGAATAGTTAAAAGTTGAGGGTACATTTTGTAAATTTTCTTTTTTTTCTATTTATATTAAACTTCAACATTTTTATATAAAATCGTGCGTATGTCAGAAGCATTTCAATATTGGGCTCGTTTTGTTCGCAGTTCAAAGATCTTTCCGATGATATTTTTTTATCTGAATGAATCGGTAGATATGTGTTATATATTAGATAAATAAAGTTTATTATATAAAAAAGTCGTAAATAGGTAAAAATTGAGGGTCCGTTTTGTAATTTTCACTTTTATATTTTATTTTGGGCCATCAGATAATTTTTTTTTACTTTGAGCCAGGTGTGTGGGCTATAAATTGGCCCGACGTTAAAACGCCGTCGTTTGTGATCGAAAATAAGATATATAGTAATAAAATTTATTTACCAAATATGTAACACATATCGACCGATTCATTCAGAAAAAAAAATATTGCAGAAAAGATCTTCGAATTGCGAACAAAACGAGCCCCTAAAGCCCTAACAACCGTTATCTCTTTAAATATAAAGAGATAACGGTCGTTATCTTTTTATAATAACCCAAACAAACACCCACGACCTAATATCATTTTAATAAAACCCAACCCAGGTCAACGACCCAAACCCCCGAATCAAACACCCCCCAACTAACGTTTAAAAGTAAAAAAACGCGAGTATTAGCTTTTTACTATTCATCGTCGTTTTCATCATTTACCCTGCTCAAAAACAAGGGGTTAATTCTAATTGAGGACGTAGCTCAACAATTCAAGCACCAAGTGACGAGCTGACAGAGTTAGACGTCACAAAAGCTCCTTATTGGTCCAAGTGCACAAGAAAGGACACGCGGATATATGAAAGAAACACACAAGGACAAGGATTTTTACACTAAATCTAGTGCAAAAGAAGCACAAAGGGGTCTGACACACGGAATGCCACGTTGGCAATCCGTGTGCTCATCAAATCAATCCAACGGTTGAAGAAATGGATCCAATGATTAGCATTAAAGGAAGGGACGAGATCAAAGCTTGAAGGGGAGCGTCTAACAGACTTGAGGGCCTAGAAACTTCACTCAGCAACTATAAATACAAGCATACTCACTCACAGTCATCATCTAGCTTAATTAGGAGTAGTGTAAATTAGCTTATAGCTTATTGTATTTTCTAGCTTATAATCGTTCAATCTTTGTAACTTTCATTTAAAAAGCTTTGTAATCTGTTTTTATTAATAAAAGTTTGCATTTCACTTATAAGTCTTATGTTTTAATCTATTTCACTAAATTTGTAAAATGGTTGAATAAGCTTTCTACTGTTTAATAAGCTCTCATTAAGCTGTCATCTCTACTCTTAAGCTGGCTATCAACTCAACTAAGCTCTCAAAAGCTTAGTTGAGCTTATCATACTCAAATCTCACAATCAATATTACCAAAGCTTATTAATGGAAGGGAAGTCAATTAAGGAAGGACTTCCAGGACCCTACCAGCTTATCACTTGATAAGCTGGAGCTTGTTGATAGCTCTTAGAGCATTTGATAGCCTTGTTTGTGCAAAGGTTTATGTAAGTTCTCAATTTACCTTTTCTGTCTTTAATACTTAGCTTAAAATATGTTAATTAGCTTAATATTGCTTAATTTTTGCTTATTGATGTTTAGGTAGCTTATTTGTGCTTATTATAGTTGAATTGTGCTTATTTTGTTTGATTTGTAGTTTAAAATACTTAGTTTACTTAATCTGTCATAAAATCTGTCAAAAAACCAAAAATAAGTAGCATAGTTTAAATAGCTTAATATCCTGGCTTATTGTTTGCTTATACCTGCTTAAGAGGTCTGTCTATAGCTTATTAATATCTGGTTATTGATTTATTAGTCTTAAATCTCATCTTCTATAAGCTTAAATGGTTTTGACTGTGTTTAAAGGGGTGTTTGGCATAGCAGAACTAACTGAGAGTTAGTACTGCTTGTGACATTTTTGTTTCTTAAAACTAAATTTGAAGATCATTTGTAGGCTTGTAAGTTTGGATTCTAGGTAGTTTGTTAGGTTTGATTAAGTTTTTATAAGATTTTCTAGTTATACTTTGTATCTGTGAGCATTGAGGTAATCCTATTAGCATATTTAGATTAAATAGTCTCTAGTTGTTATAATTGCTTTAATAGCTATTTGCTAAGTATTTTAAAAGAGTAGAAATTAGTTTTCTTTTAGGTCTGCACTCATAGTTGTAAGTTTTTGTGCACCAAACTACTCAGATATGAATAATAGAGGAGTTGCCTTGTTTCAATCAATTAATCAGAGGGGTAATATCACTCTTAGATTTTGAATTTTAGTTTACAAGTAGAACTTAAGGTAATCTTAATCTATTTCAGTTTTGTTTGCATTAAAAAGCTCATTTGATTATCTGAATTTAAGGTAAAAAGTAGCTGTTTGTCCTTTAAAATAAAAAACAAAACTAAGTATTTGCTGAGTATTCCGTCTATTTTCAAAGTGCTTTTTCCTTGCTTATTTGATTTTCAAAATGCTTTTTAAAAGGTATTTTAAGTAGAATGCTAGGTATACTTTTTAGGGTAATAAGCCAAAAGTCTATAAGGATCCTTTAACTTATTGAGAAATAAGCTCAAAGGTACCTTAAGGGGCTGTTTGGTTAACTGTTTGCTCTAAAGTGCTTATTTCTTTCTTTTTGCTTTTTGCCTATTATCTTAGTTTAATCCGTATTCATATTTGCTTATTAGATTAGAATAGGTTAGTTTAGCTTAATTTGATTAAGTCTTAGCTTATTTTAGCTTATCTGTTCTCTTAGTTTGTTAAAATAAAAGCCAAAAAGAGTTAAGTAGTTTCTAGCTTATTTCTTGTTATTAACTGCTTATTTCTTGTTAAGTTCAGCTTGTTAGGATAGTTTTAGCTTAGTAGTAGCTTAATTGGCCATAGGTTTAGCTTATTTCAGTTTCAAGCTTATTAAGTTTTGAAAAGGTAAAAAAAATCTAGTTAAGTAGTCTGTCATTTCTTTAAGCTGTTTTCTAGCTTATTTTTGATTTTGAAAAAAGTTGTTTTTACAAAAGAAGCTTATTTTAAGCTGTTTTTAAACTTTGCTTTTTAAACTTTTTCAAAATATATAAAAAAAGAGAAGATGGAAGTCGGGGGTGAGCAAGGCTCGAACCTCCGACCTCAACATCCTCACCTTTTATAACACTTCACAACACACACACTCTACCAACGCGCCCTGGGGACTTTTTCATTCTATCTTTGCATAATTAACTTCTTATACACATTTGAGCTCTTTTAGTATAATAAGCTGTTTCGGCTTATTACACAGCTTATTCGATAAGCTGTGTTTCCAAGCTTAATTTTCTTAGATTCTTCACTACTCAAGCTATTTTTTGTAATTTTTTTAGAATTTTCATAAAACGTTTAGTATTTTTTATATTTAATTTTCTTTTAAATCGTTTTTAATTCATAAAAAATTATAAAAAAGTCAAAAAAAATATAATTCTTTTTTAGAAAATTTTCTTTTATCATATAGTTCCTAGGAAAATTAGTTTTGCTTCCGTAGGGTTAAAATTGCAAAATTTCGTTTTTTAAAGAACGGGATTCTTTCTCGTTCACGTTTTTCGTGTTTTTAAGCTCAAATCAACTCCGTTTTCATTCTAGTTTTCTTTAATCTTACTTTTTAGTTAATTAGAGTCTTTTAAAAGTGAAAATTTCATTTTAGATTTATTTTTGAAAATTTAGGATTTTTAGTCACCGTTTAGGGTTCCCGTTCTGCGTTTTAGTTAAAGTTTAATTTCCCGTTATTAAAGTTAGGTTTAATTGTCCCTTAATTTGCTTACTTTTAGGATTTTAAAAAACAAATCATCTTCGAACCAATTCAAATCATTGTCCAAATAACAAACGTGGTCTCAATTTCATAAATCTTTGGGAAAACAACCCGATAATCACTTACCGGTTAAAACTTGTTGTATTTTTGTGTAGAAATTGCTTCTAATCTTCGTTCTCAAGGATTTTTAGTAATTTTATTTATAATTTTATATTATACGTATATTATATATTGATTTCAGCGATCAGCCCTACTCTACTCCCCGAGTATCCGACTCGAGATTTCACTATGTCAACAAGCTCCCTTTAGGCGGAGAAAACCGTTTACACGTCGCTTATGTTATTTTTCGACACTAAGCTAAATGTTGAGTCCTAATCTTAGCTAGAACCAATCTATCACTTCACAAGATATACACACTCACAAGATCTACACTATCGGATTTACACAATATCCGAATCACACAAATACACAAGATAATTACAATAGAGATTTGGAACTTAGAAGAAGAGAGGAGAGATAACTAATCAACACTTCGTTTCTTGGCGAATACGAGTGTTCTTCTCTTGCACTTGATAGAAGAAGGAAGAAGATAGAAGATGAGATTTGATCACTTGAAACAAGATTAAACTATGTTAGTGATCAAGAGATTTAGAGAGAGAAAGAAGGTGAAGAGAAAGAAGTTTTTAGAGAGAGAAAGCATGGAGACTGAAAAATTTTCGTGCAAAAGAGGAATTATTTTCAGGCAAGGGGTTGTATTAGTATTTATAGATAGGAAAAAATAACGGTAACTGGTGGCGGTCCCTAATATATAAGGGGGCCGCCAGGCCTATAAGGGGGCTGCCGCATAGACTCCGCTCCCTTTTTTTGTCTTTTTGTGGGAAATGTTGTATCTGGTGTAGAAGCATTCGTTTTGGGGGGAAATTTTGAATTTCAAATTTTATGTTTTTAATAAAACTTTTCTTTTAATTAGAAAATATTTTGTATAATTAATTTTGTGAAAATCTTTTGTAAAAATGTAATAGTTGAGAGAAAAATATTTTCTTGATAACTAATCATACTTAATGATTTGTTTGTTCATACCTTAAGTGATCACTAATCTTAGAAATAGAATTTTACAATTAATAATTTATAAACGTTTAATTTTATCGTAAACGTTTTTACATTTTGTTATTATCAAAACGTTGAGAGGTCGAAAAATATAAATAACGTTTTTAGACATTATTTGTATTAACAATTTCCCATTTTTTGATGATGACAAAATATAAACTCATTTTAAATAAAATTAAAGATGTCAAATTATTAAATGAGTTTTGTTCCATTTCTTCCCCTTTTTGTCGAATTCAAAAAGGATGACCGTCGAGTTGTTGTAGGAAGAAAGAAATCGACAATATCAAGACTCCCCCTTTGATGTATGCTCCCCCTTGTTCGGGGCACCAAGGGATCGATCTTACGAAATTTGTTTGCTACAAAACAAAGTTATTAGTACAAGTGCAAGACAAATATCTCATGAATATAACACCATAGTTATATATGCATTTCAACCATAAAGAAATTTCATTCAACACATAGTAGATCAATACCATAGTGGTATGATAATTACAAGACAAGGTAAACATAAATTAAAACATGAAACATAAACTGGTTAAATCTTGAATTATAGCAGATGCCATAAGCAAAAGGTGGTCATTCGATTATTTAGGTAGGTTAATTTTCCAAAGGAATCAATTATGGTAAAGAAGTGGTTATAGAGGATGGAATATCAGTAAAGGGATCCGAAGATTGATAGATTTGATACGGTTATAACGATTATCTCTCATATTATCAAATGATCTCGGGTTAGCAAGGCACGATGTCATAGCGGCCGAGTATAAAGTTTACTTGATTAAGGTAGGTGGATGGATACATGGTGTCCTTATTATCCTAGGTGGGAAGAAGGAGGTTGGGATGGGTTGGTTGCTTCAATGTGTTGTAGATTAATTTCGTAAGAAGATTAGACAAGTGATGAAGTTTATGTGCTATTTGGTTTTGAGTTGGGTTTTGAGGAGGTGAGGGAGATGATAGAGAGTTTGTTGTTATAGGAGATGTAGGTGAAGTCCTATTTGGTGGATGAGAAGGTGGTGATGGTGGCTTTGTCTCCAAGGTTCAAGAATGACCTTTTTGTGTTTTCGTGAGTAATCACGAGGGGATTTGCTAGAGGATGACATTGAGACTTTGAGGGGAAGTGAAAGGTGTATAAGAGAAGTGGTGATTGATATGAAGAAGAATGTTGTTTATATAGAGGAGTTTTAGGAAAGGCATGGAGTTGAAGAACAAAGATTCTAAGGAGTGTTTGGTTTAGAAAGGAAAGATTGGCTGGACCTAGTGGGAATAAGGTCAAAGTTGCAGATAAAGAGAAGACATGATAATATCGTGGTTCCTCTGAAGGTGGTCCCTTATATCAGTAGTGGTCTCATATATATTAGGGAGCTGCCCAACATTTAAGGGGGCCGTTTTCTAAAGAATCATGAAATTTTCCAGAAGTTTAATATGGGTTGGAAGGGCGATTATTGCATTTCCACCACTTCAGGAATCACATAAAATATCTAAAGGAGAATATAAATCATGGAATGTGGCCAAGTTTAAGCATATAAATGACTTAAGGGTTTATTAAATGTCACATAGCAAGCATGAAATAATAATGTAGACACATTATACACTTACTTGATTATCCATGATAGAGATTAAGATAATATTACATAGTAATAATAATAGTACGTATCTCTAGCAATAATTCTAGACAAATATTTCAACCATCATTTGAGTCAACACTTGAAACTTCTTCAGAAGATATGTAGATAATTGATTTAAGATGATTAGGATGAACCCAAGGTTTCATGGATGGCCAATATGATTTGTATTTTGATTTTTGTAGATGAGGATTAATTTTGATGATGTGATCATATAGACGATTTAGAATCATTCCATATGGCATTGGAGAATTTGGTTGATTTTTAATATTTTCAACTCGTTTGGTTAGAAAGTAGGCAAAGTTAAAGGGAGTACTTGTTAGAATGCAATACATCATGTGACATGATGATGCAGGAAGAAATGGTGAGTAATTTTGAGTGCCAAAGGCATTATCTTGAATGATTTCATTCCAAGATCTCATATCATAACGAAGTTCTTCCTTGAGGATTATGTTTGGAAAAATTGTTTGTTCGGTTGTTGTGATTGATTGGATAATTTCCTTTGGTGTTGGAATGTGTGTTTGACTCTTGATTAGTTTTCAAAGAGTCGAGAGATGGTTCTTTAGAGTAAGAACATTCTCCTTCACATGGAATGGAGAGAATTGAGGCAAATGACTCGAGTGAGAACTTAAATGTTCTTTTCAATGCCCAAAATGTTAAGAAGATGTTTAGATTGTCATATTTGGTGATTTCTATTGAGGAATAAAATTCAAGTAGAAAACTTGGACAAATTCCTTCATAGAGTTCATATATTTTCAAAAGTTTGATAACTTGAAAAAGGGTTTGAATATTATCGTATTTAGTGGATTCAGGAGATATAGGGCGACCTTCATGGATTGACCTACATTCTAGTTTCGAATAATGGGTTTTAAGATATCAGGAATATAGTTTTCATTTAAGATTGTTGGAACGTATGATTTTGTGTACCGTAATTCATCTTCCAAAGTCATCTTACCTAAAATTGGAAAAGATAATTTTAGTGAGGTTCCTTCATTTAACGAGATGCCTAGTGTGTGCCCATATGCAACAAATGTGGAGGACGATTAACTCGACCTAAATATAAAATCCTAAGACTTAACCCAAACGCTCCTTAATTTGATTTTGCTCAACCAAACAAGTTGAAAAATACATATGTATTATGTATATCGAAATTTGTTCATGTGATCATTATGCATGTGTTTGAAACTGTTTTTAGATTGACAATGCATAACAACAATTTTATTTTGTTCCTAATGTGAGTGATTTGAAAATAAAATTGGGGTTTTGGTTCAAAATCATATTTTCTACAAGCTTACTAATATATGCAAATCCTATGTCTATGGAAAGCATATTAGTTATACATTGTATCCTAGTAGTCCTAATTGTATGAAATTGAAAGAAAAATCAAAAACCCCCAATTTTAATTTTTAGTGTTCATCATGAACCCTAGACTCAAATTAAAAGAAAATAGATGAAATGACTTACAATTGATGATCTTTAAGATGTTGTGAGTGATTGTAAGTGTTTCTTTTATCTTTAATTTGTGTTTTAATGGGTGATTTTGAGTTTTTGAGTGGTTTTGGTCGAGTTCGTCACTTGCAGCACGAATAGGGGTGTTTGTTTTTGTGGATTGTAATTTTTTTGACTAAGTATAAAATAAGGGGGTCTGCTAATGGCGGTCCCATAATGTCTGGCGGGTCCTAAATATATTGGGGGCCGCCTATGGTATGGGGGCCGCCCTCAGTAAAGGGTTTTGGACTTTGACGAAAATTTTACGAAGAGAAGTGACATCTTAATTTGCATTTCGCGAATTAAAAATGCTTAAAGTACTTTGGATGAAGTATTTAAGTTGTCACGACACGAAATGGAACACAGACTAGAATTGAGACAGAAGAAGGAGAAGCGAACTAATATGATTTATGGAATGTGTTCTATCATTCCTACACCAAGACGTAGATAGTTAAACGATTCACGTTTTAAGGGGTTTAGTGAGAATTGTCGGGCAGTAGTGTCGCACGGACGACACTTTTTTCACATTGAGATATGTCCTTTCTGGTCATTATCACGAAGAGAAGTGTGTACGAAATTTCAATGTGTTTGGTTACGAGGTATGTTGCACGGGTTTTTTGCTAAGGTTAATCGCGACTTGTTATTTCGCACATGATGTGAACGTCGATCGAGTCGTTTTACGTAGTAGTCGATGAGAGCTTGTTTCTCCATAGTGCTTGTTTGTCATGCTTTTCGGCGAATTCGTATTCGGCTTCGGTAGTGGATATAGCAAGAGCGGTTTGTTTCTACGAGAACCAAGATGTCAAACAACATCCCACGAACGTACAAATACCGCTAGTGCTCTTTCAATCCACATAATCTCCCGCATGATCAGAGTCAGCATATACTACGGTTTTTATGCCAGTCCCCTTAGGATACCATAATCCTAAAGTTGCGTGCTAGTGCCTTTAACTGTTCTCGGAAGATACAATTAACCGCTTCAAGGTGAGAGGTATTTTGGGAGCTCTTAGAAGCGGGCAAAAGGATGACACTAAACATTGACTATCGGGACTACTTGACGTTAGGTATAATAAAACCTATCATGCTCGATTACTTGTACTATTACCGGATCACACATCTTCATCTTATGTGAGTTTAGTGTCAGAGGACATGGGGGTTTTCATGGTTTTAGAATTTAGAATCTTCTAAGACCAAATTTCTTAAGATTTTTAACTTATACTTAGATGATTAAAGAAGATACATCTTCCATTTGTTTTATTTGTAATCCAAGGAAGAACGTTAAGTTTACCCATCATGCTAATTCTCGAACTGCGTCATGCATGATTTTGGTGTAATATTCATCACACATGTCTTGATCCAAGTCGATCCGAATATAATGTCATGACATATATTTGAAACAATGATGAGGTTTGAATTTGTCTTCTTAGTAAATGAGTGTTATTCTACATTCCCATTTTATTTTCATGTTTAATAAGGAAAGCTTTTAATGTATCATACAAAGCTTTGGGGTGCTTGTTTAAGACATTTACAAAGCTTTCTTCAATTTATATACATGATATAGTTATTCAAAATCATTGAATCCAGGAGGTTGTGCAACAGTATACATCCTCATGATAAAAACCATTAAGGAATGTATTTTTTAAATCCATTTGGATAGTTTTATAATATAAGCTCCAAGCATAGCTAATAAATTTCTAATAGACTCAAGTCTAGCAACCAGGGCATAAGTTTCATCATAATCGATGCCCTCTTATTGGTTGTAACCTTGAGCAACTAACCTAGCCTTATTTCGAGAAACAACACCGTTCTCGTCTAATTTATTTCTAAACACCCACTTAGTTCCTATGATTGTCATATTCTTAGGTTGTGGAACTAACTCCCAAACGTCGTTAGCAATGAATTGATTTAATTCTTCTTGCATAGTGACTATCCATTTATACACCCTAATGCTCATTCACATTCTTAGGTTCTATAGTTGATATAAAACAAAAGAAGTTACTTTGGTTTTGAGCTTGTGACCTAAGGGTTCTTTGGTTAAGGTTTCCTATGACATTTTCTAAAGGATGGTTCCTAGATTCCTTAATATTGACTATTTCGTCAATTTCTAGTGTTTCATCCTCAACAACATTTTCTAGGTTTTTCTTTTTGGTTGCCCTAATAGCTTCATCTTCATCTAAGTCATCATCCACCAAGGGTGATGTCTTAGAGGGTAGAGGAATTTCATTGAAAGTCACTGTTAGGATATCATTTCATCACCAAACACAAAAATAAGAAAAATATTTTAATAAAGCGAGAAATGTAAAAAAGTTGAACATGGTTACTTTGATCATGAAAGAAAAAGGGTGAAGAGACTATCTCTCCACTCTTGGAGAGGGCTTTATTTAGTTACAAGAGTGGAACTATTCAGTGGGCTTTTCTTTGGTACCGAGTTCTTAAATACAAATGGGCTTGAGACCGACAAACTAGGCCCAACTAGCTTAAATAAGTTTCCCGTAACACTACGTTTTACTTATACATGGCTCTAGGGAATATTTAATATGTCATAACTTTAATTAAATACCCCCCACACGGCTTACAATCTCCCACCTAAGGGTTGTGGTCATATCAATTGTGGGATCCTTCTTGCGTCCGTCTTGTGTCTTGGAGCCTTGTATTCTTAGGTATTCCTTTTTGAAAGTTCCTATTTGCAATTGCTTGTGATCTTGGATCTTGTTCTTTTAACTTGATATTCTTTGGGACAAAATACTTGATACGTGGTCTTGGGCATTGTTTGTTTGACTACTGATATCTTAAAATTCTTTATCCTGAATCGTTAGGACGCAATTACGATCTTGTGTCTCCACCTATTTTCGTGCTAAATGATCTGAAAGCTTGTTAACAATCTACCTCGACATTTTCTTTTAACATGATTACCGTGTACCCAAAATGTCTTATGTGGAAGTACTTGATTCATCAGAGATTGCGGAAGACTTTGATAGATTGAGCTTTCATCATGTATTAATCTTTGTGGATTGAGCATGAGGTCTTGAATCTTGACTCGTCATGGACTAGAAGCTGCTACCGTCAGGAAAACCTGCAAATATAGGTTAGAGATAAACATATATGGACGAAAGTGTCTTTGTCATTTCGTCGAATATGGTTGCAATAACCATGTTTCCCGTTAATCAGTATTAAATTACTGATTGTGATCAGGTTAGAATTAAAAAGAATCTCCTTAAAGGGTTTCGCAAGTGCCAAATTGCCGTTTCGTTAACGGACGCGTCTCAAAGAGCAACTACGGTAGAGGTTGAATCAGATAGTTACTATCTTTCTGATTGAGTCGTCAATTCATTTTACTGGAACAAGTTTGATTCATATAGAATCGCACCATCGTTTCTTTCCAGTTGACACAAGTTTGATTCATATAGAATCTCGCAAGTCACCTACCAAGAGCTTGTTTGATGTTGGCTCAAGAAGGATTTCCATCTTCACTGTGAATACTAAAGAGTATCACTCTGATGTTCTGGCAATTATCACAATAAGGATAATGTGTAGGAGTATTGTTACAAATGTTGTATAATGTTGTACTACTTTTTGTATATTGGAATTTGTTGTCCTAGTGAGATTTTGATGGATCTGTTGGCTCTAGACTCTATAAGAACTGCACATTTGTTATTTGGTATCGGAGGCTGGTGTAGCGGACATGCCACCATTTCAATATCAACAATCTCGGATATGAGAAAGCCGATTGAAATGTGTTGATCTCCGTGAGGATGAAACCATAAATCTTTTGAGGAGATTTCTTGAGTGGCTTCTAAGGAGGGTTGTGCATTGCATCACTAGGTCCATGATGACTTGTCTTTAATATCAGAATCATCATTATGATTACCGATAGATTATGCATTGACCCGGTTTCTGCCTAAAGTTGTATGGAGGGCTCATTTCTTTTCACCCTTTATCTTTTATTCTTTTTCTTCTTCAACCCCTTCAGTGCCTCTACCGAGACTTCATGACTAGTACTTGTTTGGGTTGTGTTCCTGCAACTAGCTCCATCTCAGTCGGCACTTTTCCTTATTCTCACTTTCTCCTTTTTTCTCATTCATACCTAGGACTTCTACTATATCTAATGGAGTTGTTCCTGGGTAGATCCCTCCTGTTCTGGCTAGATCATGGGAACGAATATACCTAACCTTAACCCGCCTTATTAACTCATTGAGAAATTATAGTGGTCGGTCTTTGAGATTTTGCCCAGGAAGATCCATAAAACATTGATAGAATAAACACTAAACGTGTTGAGAAATCATATGAGACACATTGAGTGTTTCCAGAGTTACCAAAATGCTCCCCTACACATATGCACCCGTATTATGAAAGAGTTTAGCTATCGCGAGGATTTGGAACGCACTTATAGATTGAAGATCGTATCCGTTATTAATCCGTATTGATCACATTTTAATCACTATTCTCCCCCTCAAAAATTGCATATGTGTTTACAATTTTTGACAATTAGTGAATTAAAAACAAGTTAATGTCCGGAATTCACATGAGCCTAACAAAGTCTGGGGAGAACAGGAGTGCATGCAGAATGAATCATATTATTATACTCCCCCTCAATTATAGAATAGATTGAAAACTTGGAGTGGGAGTTTGTTGAGCACACAATTTTGAAAGAATTTGAAAATTTCTTTTTGAGAATATCTTGAAAAATTGTGCTCAACAGGAAAATATGTGAGATATATCTTATTTACCATCATTTTCCTTAGAACTTCTCTTGAGCATTCAAAACTTTGAATGTTTATATGACTTTGCTCAAGACCGAGAAGATATGAGCTTCCCGTTGTTTAGGATAAATGTACATAAATGAACATTGATATCATTTCATCACCAAACACAAAAATAAGAAAAATAGATTTTAGAGAGAGAAAGTAAAAAAAGAAAAATGGTTACTTGTTCCACAAAAGAAAAATGAGAAGCAACACCCTCTCCACACTTGGAGAGGGCTTTAAATAGCTACAAGGGGCGGTCCCGGCGGTCCCTATATATAAGGGGCCGCCGCCTAGACTCCGCTCCTTTTTTTGTCTTTTTGTGGGGAAGGTTGTATCTGGTGTAGAAGCTTCCGTTTTGGGGGAAAAATTTGATTTTCAGATTTTATAGTTTTTAAATAAACTTTTTAGTTTAATTGAAAATATTTTGTAAAAGTATTTTGAAAAAAATACTTTTGTAGAATTAAAGTGAGGCATTAAGAGAAAAAATATTTTCTGATCACTAATCATGCTATAACTTATTTTGTTTGTCTACCTTTAAGTGATCACTAATCTTAGAAATAAAATTTTACCTTTAATAATTTGTAGACGTTTATTTTTATTGTTAACGTTTTTACATTTTATTATTATCAAAACATTGAGAGGTCGAAAAATATAAATAACGTTTTTAGCATTATTTGTATTAACATATATTTTTGTGGAGACACTCAATTTGCACAGACATAATCTAGACAGCTACCATAGGCTTGTACTTGACACATAAACCTGACCGAAGGGCGAAACTTGATACTGAAGCGAGAGCATATACTAATCTTCATGTGCCGAACTTAAGCCTTTATTTCTTTGAACTTCTATATATATATATTACACACATATATATTTTTTCATTTTTAACAAATAATACCTAAGGCTTGGCACAAAACTTCATCTTTCAACTTTAAATTCTTACTTAGGTATTTCAGCAAAATTAGCCATCAAAAGGCGAGTTATAGGGCTTATAAGAATAGAAATATATCAGGATTATACATATGATTAATAGGGCTTTCGGTCTAGTAAAATGTGATCAAGACAAAGGTTCTAGAGCTTCTAAATTACCGGCTCACTCAAATATAATTATCAACCAATATCATTGTTCCTATAAGGCGACAAAACCAAACATATACACATCCATAACGATGGAATAGATACATATGATTGCTCACTCCTTAACTCGAACAAGCTAAAGGCATCAATTATCTTGGGTACCAAAGGTGGGTAGCCGAATATTCTAAAGGCTTATAATTCTCACAATTTTTGGTGGGTTGATTGTGCTAGTTATAATGTCAATTCGGTTAGATTTGCCTTACTAAGAGCGTTTTTTAATTTTTGAAAGCATATATATATATTAATTTTTTTGAGATATTTTTATTGAAAGCATCAGTTGGCAAAAGTTTTGGCAGGGCAAACATGGAGGGATATAATTAATTTTTCTTATTTGTCTCCCCTCCACACTTAAGTTGAACATCGCCCTCAATGTAATAACTAATAATAGAGATAAAATAGGGAAAATTAAGAGAAAACGACACTTCCCGGGGCATAGAGAAATGTAGCTGCGAGAGAGCTATCCTTGAGCAGACTTCATAATTTTTCCAAATCTTTAAGCCTATATACCGATAAAATTAAAAAACACAAAGCACACAAAAAAAATATATTTTTTTAGAAAATAAATAAAGGATATGAATGGAAGAATGGAGGAGGGACTCCTCCACACTTAAGTGAAGCACGGGTTGCCTCCCGAGAAGCGCTTAATTTTTAAGAGAGTCGTTAGCTAGACTCGAACTTGGTGAGTCATTCTTTGGGAAAGAAGGGAGTAACTGCGTCCTTATTGTCATTATAATCTTCTTCTTCATGATTTAGTTTAAGTCGATTTCCATTAACAATAAATGTTTTTCCATCTTTTCTATAGAGTTCAACATACCCGGATGGATATTGATATTTCACTACATATGGTCCTAGCCAACGAGATCTGAGTTTCGGCTGTTTGAATTTATACTTTGAGTGAAAGAGCAGAACCTTGTTTCCATGTTTGAATTCTTTTCTCATTCTTAGTTTTCTATCGTGCCAGACTTTGGTTCTTGCTTTGTATAATCGAGAGTTTTCATAGGCCTGATGTCTAAGTTAATCTAATTCATGTAACTGGAACATTTGTTTTTCACCAGCAGCTATCAGATCTGGATTACAATTCTTCAAGGCCCAGAATGCACGGTGTTTAATTTCAAATGGTAAGTGACAGTTCTTTCCATATATGAGTTTATAGGGTGTGGTACCAGTAGGTATTTTGTAAGCAGTACGAAAAGCCCACAGAGCATCATCAAGTTTTCTTGACCAAATAGCAGGATTGTCTTTAACAGTCTTTTCAAAAATTCTTTTAAGAGCTCTGTTCGTGTTTTCAACTTGACCACTAGTTTGAGGGTGATATGATGTAGAGAAACGGTGGTTAACTCCATATCTTTTTATCGTCTTTCCTATTATTTTGTTGCATAATTGAGTACCTCGGTCGCTGATTAGAGCTTTGGGCATTCCGAAACGGCAGAATAGTTTCTTTAAGAAGGTGACAACAACTCGGGCATCATTGGTTGGTAAAGCCTGAGCTTCGGGCCATTTAGATACACGAAATTCAACAGGGGACAAGTAATGTATTCAAACTTTTGCGATTTTAGGAAGGGTCTCATAAAGTCAATACCCTATATATCGAAAATTTCACATACTTGAATGTTGTTTAAGGGCATCTCATCACATTTTGATATATTTCTAGTTTTTGGGCAGGGCTTCGACAAAGTTGAACTAGAGTATGAGCTTCTTTTATGATTGTCGGCCAGTAAAAATCCTGAATCTAGGACCTTTTTAGCGGTTACATTTGGTCCATAATGTCCACCGGTTGGTCCGTGGTGACATTGATCTAAGATTGTTCGAGTTTTTGGTCCGGATACACATCGTCTGATCATTCCGTCAAAACATACTTTGAAAAGGTAGGGTTCCTCCCAAAAGTAATGTTTGAGGTCAGAGAAGAATTTGTTCTTTTGTTGATACGTCATCCCTTTTGGTATAATATCAGCTACCAAGTAGTTTGCAAAATCTGCGAACCACGATTCATCTTTGGTGTTGATTTCTATAAGGGTTTCTCCAGGAAAGATATCATCCACTTCACTGTCATCACTTGACTCGTCGTTTTCAATTCGGGACAAGTGGTCAGCTGCAACATTTTCTGTACCTTTTCTATCCTTGATTTCTATGTCAAATTCTTGTAAGAGTAGTATCCAACGAATAAGACGTGGTTTAGCATCTTGTTTCTTGAATAAATGCTTTAGAGCCGAATGATCGGTGTGGACTATATTTTTTGACAGAATAAGGTAGGATCTGAATTTGTCGAATGCAAAAACTACAGCCATAAGTTCTTTTTCGGTTACGGTGTATTTTTGTTGAGCGGGATTTAGAATTTTGCTAGCGAAGTTGATCGGGTGAAAGTTTTTACCATTTTTTGACCTAAGACAGATCCAACTGCGAAATCACTTAAATCACATATAAGCTCAAAAGAAATATTCTAGTTTGGGCTTACGATCACAGGAGCACATGTGAGTTTCTCTTTCAATATTTCGAATGCTTTTTGACATTCATCGTTGAATTCAAATGGAGTATCTTTTTCAAGCAGCTTAGCTAGAGGTCGGGCAATATTTGAAAAATCTTTAATGAAATGTCAGTAAAAACCGACATGTCCGAGAAAGCTTCTAACACCTTTGATATTAGTAGGGGGTGGAAGTTTTAAGATTACGTTGATTTTTTGCTTTGTCAACTACAAGTCCTGCGCTAGACACCTTGTGTCCAAGCATAACTCCTTCTTTGACCATGAAGTGACATTTTTCCCAATTAAGGACAAGATGAGCATCTTTGCAACGCTAGAGCATTTTATCGAGATTGTTTAGGCATTTGTAAAAAGAGTCTCCAAAGACGGAAAAATCGTCTATGAATACTTCAACGGATTTTTCGATCATGTCGTGAAAGATTGCCAGCATGCATCTTTGAAATGTAGTTGGGGCATTGCATAGCCCAAAGGATTCTCCTATAAGCGTATGTTCCGAAAGGACATGTGAATGTTGTTTTTTCTTGATCCATATGATCAATAGGAATTTGAAAATATCCAGAAAAACCATCGAGGAAACGGAAATATTTATTTCCAGCGAGTCTTTTTAACATTTGATCCATAAATGGCAAAGGGAAATGATCTTTTGCAGTTGCTTCATTAAGTTTATGATAATTGATGCATACTCGCCAACCCGTAACGGTTCTTGTTGGGACAAGTTCATAATTTTCGTTTGTGACAACTGTAATACCACCTTTCTTTGGTACACAGTGAATAGGACTAACCCAAGGACTATCGGCAATTGGATAGATAATACCGGTATCTAAGAGTTTCACGATTTCTTTCTTAACAACATCTTGCATGTTTGGATTTAACCTTCTTTGTTTTTGGACAACTGGTTTCTTGTCATCCAGAAGTTGTATCTTGTGTTTACAGAATGATGGACAGATCCAGGAATGTCTGTCGTTTTCCAAGAAAAGGCTTCCTTATGTTTTTTAAGGACAGATACAAATTTGCTTTTGTTTTGAGTAGAGAGTTTAGATGATATGATCACAGGGAGTAAAGATGGTTCTTCCAGGAATACATATTCCAAATTATCAGGAAGGGGTTTAAGTTCAAGATCCGTAGGGGGTTCTTCAAGAGATGTTTTGATTTTATAATCGGTGTTGATGGTGATTTTCTAGAATGGCGATTCTTTAGTATCGGATTCAGATTCAGAATTTTCATCGGCATTCATTGCTATGAATTCATTGAATTCGGAAAAGATTTCTTCTTTGAGAAGGATTCCTTTGATGGAATGGAGGATTTTTCTTCCTTCGTCTAGAAGAGCATCAAAATCTTCTTCTAAGATTTCATCGATAACATCGATACTAAAACATGTATCATCGTTTGAGTAAGAGTGTTTCATCGCAGAGTCAATATTAAAGATTCTTGTTCAGGATCCTAACTCCATGATTGATTTTTTTCTGGTTAACTCGATTAACTGCTTCGCAGAGCTTGTGTGAAGAACTAAAAAAAAGGTCGCCCAAGATGAGGGGAACTTTGTTGTCTTCTTCCATTTTGAGAATAACGAAATCAGCAGAAAAGTGAATTTACCAAACTTCGCGAGCATATTGTCCAGCTATTCCAATAGGGTATTGGAAATGATTTGCTCGGGTTAATCTATCATCATTTTAGTAGGGTTTAAGAGATAGTTTTGAATATAAGGAATTATGCATAGGTTAATGCTAGCACCAGAATCGGCTTATAAGCATTACAGAGAAGAAGTTTTGTGAAATTACATGGAATATGAGGAAACTTTCGGGGTTTCATGGAGTTTGGGATGGAACTTTTATTTAGATCATTGCTGAACTTTCATCGCTTAGGAAAGCGGCAGAAATTTGTTCATTTTTATGTTTGTTGTTTATGAGTTCTTTGAGAAATTTGTCATAGTTAGGCATTCCAGCTAAGACATCGACAAGAGGTACGTTGATTCAACGTCAGATCATGTAAGGAAATTTTCCGTATCGGGCCTCCATTTTTTTTTTCCTAAGGGTTGTGGATACGAGATCTTTGGTTTGTATGGTTTGGTTATGGTGTTTATCTGATTGGTTTTATGGGTTATCTTTTTTGAAGTTTTTGTTTTTTTTTGAGTATTCTTTTTGGTTGGAGGTGTCATCGTCTTCATTATCGTATCGAAGTTGATCGGGTTTTCGGAACTTATTTGTTGATCATCCGGGGTTATCCGGTGGCATGTAGGATTGTACACTTTTGTGGAATATTTTATGCGTAACATTGTCCAGTACGAGCAATACGTTGTTGGTAAGCTTTAGGGTTGCCACTTGTGAATTTAGTTGATTTATAGGTTGGTTGCTTGGAAGAGATTCCAAGAAGGTCGAACAGATTGTTCGTCAACAAGTCTTGGTACTTTAGTCTCGAGATTTTGGTGAGCTTGATGATTTTTTGGCTACTGTTACGAGAGTTAAGTTTGAGGTCCATAAATGTTTCTTTGACAATAGCGTTGGTTGATGGTTGAGGACTTCATGAAATTGTTGAAATTGTTTTTGATGATCGTAAGGCTTTATCATCGGTTTTGGATCAGGATTAGTCTCGATTTTAAAATCTTTTTGTCTTTACCGATTGAACCCAAATTTATCGCGATTCGGAGTCTCGGTCGCTGTAACATTGTAAAAAACGAGTCTTACGAAAAGTTGCATGGAATTGGCTTCTTTTCACGGGACATTGCATGTATCATCGTCAAGATCGGTTGTTGGTTTCTTTTTTCTTTAGCTCGAGATTGGAGTTCTTTGTATTGAGCATCCATTTTATGATCATGGCATGCTTTTGGGCATTAATTTTGTCAGTATCGGAATTACATTTCCTTGATCGGCGAAGCAATATTTTCTTATATGAGATGAATTTGTTTTTTGATTTTAGCCTTATCGAGCTTGAGTAGGAAATTTTTTCTTCTAGAAGTGATTAAGGCTTTGATTTGTGTTTTATAGAGAAAAGATACCCCAGTGTGGCATTAGGAACTTCTTGGGTTATTTTGCTGAGACCATGATAAAAGATTTTGATAATATTGCCTTTGGAAAGGTTATGACCATGGCAGTTTCGGAGCATTTCCTTCATACGAAGCCAAGCATCAGTTAGAGATTCGTTTTCATGTTGAGAAAAGGCACGGATTTCCCCGAGGAGTCGGTCAAAAAGAGCTGGGGGAAAGAATCGGCTAATGAAATCAATTCGAAGTTCATACCACGTTTTGATAGTTCCTTTGTTGAGTTCGTCCAGACCATGTTTTTGCTTCACCAGTTGTGATAGGGGGATACTCATCAGCGGACAACTTCATTCTCGGTATCTCTGTATTTAAACATATCGCAGATTCTGAGGAATTCATAAATGTGTTTATGAGGATCGGTTTTGGTTCTACCATCAAATTGGTTTCCTTTGACGAGAGTCAAATGGTTACCTTTAATAGCAAATTCGTTTGCGGTTTCAGGAATAGTGATCGCGGAACCGGGAGTCGAAGCGACAACATGGTCGGCAGCCCACATGGGTTCATCATCCATTGGATCGTAATTTCAAAGAATATCAAGAAAGTGACGTAAGTAATTGATATTGAGAATTGACGGATAGACAATTCTCGGGTGTTGAGGTGGATTATTTCTTTGATCGTATGGAACTCTTTTGTTTCGTCGACGAAGTCTTCGATTCAGAGTACGTTTAGGTTCAGGTAAAGGTTTCAATCAAGGTTTAGAATTGGAAAAGCACGTTTATGCATTCAAGGAGGAAATTTGTTTGGGTCAGTTTGCCAAAAAACTGTGTGGTGATTTTTGAAAAAGAGGGAGAGTTAAAGTAATTTTCCAGAGTTGACTACAGAATAGCTAAAAAATCCTCGGCAGCGGCGCTAAAAAATTTGATGTGTTTCAAAAGCTGTTTATAATTTATAATGATTGATAAATACAATTTTTATGATAGGAAAACACACAGGATAAATTATAACCACAATGTCATGTAGTATAATCATGTTAGGTAAGGACAAGGTATCGTTCCATAGGGATTTGAAATTAGTCTGTAGTATTCAAATAATCAGAAAAACGAACTTTAACAATTTTGTAAATAACTTTTTACTAGTAATTATAAAGATGTGATACTCGGATAGTTAAAAATAATTCATAAGTGTTGGAAATGATTAAGACCTCGAAGATGGAACCTTAACTTATAAAAAGGATTTCTCGTCAGAAAACTTTTTCACAAATTAACTTGATTAACTCAAGACTTATATTTAGTTGACTAGGACCAATGTGTCCACTCAATTATCCGCAACCATTATTCAAAACTTACTTTGTTTATCAGCTTACGAAAGTGAATTTCTCAACACAAACATTAATGATCATAGACAAATCTTTAAAACCACATAGACCATAACGGGTCTTTCGACCTATACCGATATGATTATATAATCTAAGATTGATAATTAAAAACTGATAAGATAAGATATAATAGGATCGGAACATAAGCTTGAGATTAACAGGATCAAGATCATACCAAACACTAATTTATTATCATAACGTCACCGAGTAGTCATGAGAGATTTAGCCTCTCATGGCTATGAGGTTCATAACATAATATGATTCAACATGAACTTCCATTATTCCAATATACTAATTTGATATTCTACTTTGTTCTTGATTGTTTGATCTTGAATCTTCACAACGGGTGTGGTGTTTATGGTGTTTTGGTTATATGGGTGGAATGGATGAAGATTTGTTGATGAGATTATTGAGGAATAAAGAAAGGAATGATTTTTAGGATGCTTTGAGAGTGAAAATTCGTCCTCTATTTATAGGCTAAAAATAGGTGAAAAGTGCGGCGTACTAAGATATTTATGCGGCGCACATTGGGTGTTAATGCACTAGCATTCAATTCTTTATTTAATTCTTCGTAGTTGGATAGGAAGTGCGGCACACACATTATTTTGTGCGGCGTACTTGGGGTATGATGACTTGTTGACTGAGTGTTTAATTACTTCTGATTTTAGGGAGAGAAGTTGTGGCGACACTTGCCTAACAAGCTGTGGCGTACTTGGTATGTTTTGAGAGGAAGTGCGACGCACTACTGATAAGCGCGGCGCACTTGCAGACTTTTCAGCTTGAGATGTTATTCTTTTCTTGTATCTTGATTTCCAATATGTGTAAACACTTGCCTTTTTATCTTGAGATGTCTTCTAGTGAACCTGCAAGCAATTCATGCTATTAAGTATCGAAGTTCACAAGAAATGATTAAATATATACAAATAACGCCACCTAAAACATGTATAATTTAGGCGTTATTAGTGTTCATTCACTATGCGTGAGACCTAGTGTCATAATGCACACATTCTCAAATTGGACAAATTGAATCGTGTTAAGAAGGTAAGATCCCTAAACATGCCCACATGACACTAGTTGTTTATGTTGGGAAGTTCTCACGTCATACGGATATTTATACGGCTAGAAATACGTGAGCCTATGAGGTCATACATGTATACACATAGATACAACTATATTAGTATATATGATAATATAAGTGTATATTTATTATATATTAATAATCTAGCGATAAAACTTAATGGTGTTAATTAGTTCATTTACGAATAATTAACCGTTTCCTTAATTAATATGTAAATGTACATCGTAATTAAATAAGTCAAAAAGTCAAACTTGGGGGGGGGGGGGCTTTTTTTGCTTGAGGGGGGCCGGCCAGAGTAAGGATCAAAGGGGGGAAGGATTAGTGAAAGTTTAAGGTAACGTATACCCTAAGACATGTAGCCCTAGTTTTCACACTATAATTGTTGGTGTTTTGATAATGAAATAACATATTATTAACAAATAAACGCAGCAGATAAAACACCAAACAACGGATCCATAGAGTCATATGATTACTTACTCAAATAAATGAAACAACGAGTATTACTCTTTTCAGCCTGTGATCAGTAGAATCAAGGAACAACCTTCTCTTGTACACGATCTATCCAAGAAACCAAGTGACCAAAGTAGATCACCTCTATGAATATCCACACTACACTTCACCGTATACCTCTTGAATGATAGTCTTTAAACCCGTAACCTTGGATTAGACTTTGAATGAACAAGAATCAAAGTGATTGATCAAGAAAACAAAAACCCTAGATGGGTGTTTTGTTTATGCCGTGTGAATGTAGGAGAAAAAATGAGGGAGAGAGTTTTGGCAAACTGTTGACCAAATTATGAGAAGATATCCATATATTTATAACATAAAATTGATCTTATCCCCTCCTTAAAACACCTCCATAAGGCCGGCCATATGGGATCTAAATTGGCCTCCCATTTGTTTTCTAAGTCCAATAAACTATGTACATTCTTAGTTCTATTATAAACCGATATTGATTCCCGAGTTACGTAGGTGATTTAGTTCGTAAATTCTATAATCTGATATATAGAGTGGCTCCTCATTGGTGTAAGTGTGTGACCTCATAGGCTCACATGTATCTAGACGTATATTATTTATTATGACATAAGCATACTCCAACAGTCTACTGGGCACGTCATACATAATAAAAGTAATAATACAAGCAAGGTTGCGTTCTACCAACACGCCACTGCCCCAGAAAAATATGAGGATTGTTTCTTAAACATCTCATTTTAAATGGTTTAGATATCAATCCTTTTGTTATAGATACTATGTTGAACATTAGACACGGATCATGAGTCATTCTAATGCTTAACGATTCTGTTTCTCGATATAGATATTGAACTAGATTACCAAATTAATCAAGTATCATCTTAATTACATTTGGGTACGGCCACGCATACATCTGTTCAAATCATCAAGGGGCCTAGTAGTATCTAACTCGAAAACATGTGGATGAACAAATCCTATTTTGACTACACGTGTTCGTCATGCGTTTCACATCCCTCCTAAAGATGGACTTTATAGCAGCCTTGTTCATGTCAGCGTTGAACCATATCAAACATTGACATTCCACACACACAAAATCTACTTACATCTCAAGTCTAAAGATGAGAGACATAACCACTTGCGAGATTCACTCTGACGATCGATTCAATGTTAGTTGATTTCTCGTAGGTTGGGTCTGCTCCAATGTTCATCCAGGTAAACTTCATATGACGTTTTGCGGTATCATCCATCAATATTATTCATACCCATATGGATTTGACCAAAAACTCTCAACAATTTGTATTCTTTTTCAATGATACTCCTGTATCATCAACTAACATTGAATGATTTAGAATAAATAAATTATTCATGAAATTAAACATGCAAATATAGAATATAGTTGTATAAATGAAGATGATCATATCAGGTATCAATTCATTATTTAATACAACTGTTTAACATTCCAAACATGTGTTAGACTTATTAATCCCATATGTCTATCCTAATAAACATATTCTCCAAGGTTGTATGTTTTATTTCTTATATTTCTCGATAGAAATATTATTTCCCAAAACTAAGGGAGGATTAAAATTTTTAATGGGTTATGGTAAAATCTTACTTTCCATATGGTGAAACATATAAGATATAAGAAAGACAAAACATAATGCTCCGACTAGCTTTAGGGCGTACTTAAGAGTTATCTTTGTTTCAATCAAAATTAAATTATTGATTTAAACTTAAGATTCCAGCTCCTAGATGCATGCTTTATCCACACTTGGATATATACAGCTTGCACACTTTCTAAAGATTATTTGGATTCATATGGTAACATTTTCACTTTTTAGGCATTTTACGCTTCCATTCATTTGTCACTATTTATTTTGGTCCGATACGCGTTTACTTTTAAATTAACTTTTAAGCTAAATCGCGTAGACCAAAATAATCATTTAATATAAACGATCATCAAATAAATTAAGGTTTACTTCAAACAAGTAAAATATAATTATTAAGAAGATAATTATTAACTTTGAGTATTTTATTTTTATTGGTCACGTAAAAGGTTTGCGTTTCGCGATAAAATACATTCGGACACACCCCGGAAATACCTAGACTTACCTAGACTCAAACCAATACCCACTTTTAAAAACCCTAAACACAAAATTAATCAATTTTGTGTTATAAACCCTTAGATGCTGATTACGGGAAACCAAACCAACTAGAAAATCCTTTAAAAATCTCCTATGTAATGTACATTCTTAAGTAATTTAACCTGGTTACTTCATGCCTCCTAAATAGCATATTACACAGTGGTTAATATCTCATTTGCTTTCACTTTATCATTCCTTGATGCCGCGCGCTAAGCAGAAACAACACATACCATAAGATTTCAAGTACCTAAGCATATCTTGTACAAATATTAAGCAATTAAAGATTATACTTAAGTGGTTTAGCAAGAAACCATGTGTGATTAACTAGAAATCCTTAGAACCACCTCATAAGGCTCGTTTTTGGTTAGTTTAGGACTAAGGAAAACTAACTAGCTTATGTGTATATATACACACACTCTCTTTACATTGTCACTTAACACCATTTTCTAAAACTCACAAACTCTCTCTAAACCAAGAACACCTTATTTTTCCTCTCCTTGTTTCGATACACATTAAGCCGAGCCAAGCATCACTCAAACACGACACCACATTACACAAGGCAAGGATTCTAAGGCATTGGGTTAAGCTAGGAAGGAAAATACAATCATACTTATACGATTTGGGGTTTATACGATTCGGGTTTGCTTCACAATCCACAAACAAGACTCTAGGACTATTGTAAGTCTCGAACTAAATTGTACATGTCCATATTCAACTCGTTTTTATTCATATCTAGTTATATGGGTCACGTAATATTTGTATGGGACAAATAACATGAGCATGGACATGCATGGTTCAACCCATGCATGTTTCACGCACCTAATACATGCATATGAACTTGTGTGGTGCCAAAGTGTATAAAATGGTAATAATATCGAGTCGAGGCTTAAGGTTTCATTTAAAATGCTAGAATGAGAACCATGGTGATCAATTATCTCGTTGCTACTAAACGCACGAAAACTATATGTAAACTTCTTACGAAAACGCAACATCATGGCTTGGGAAAGCGTATTCAATCATATTAATCGAGTGCATGTGGTAAAACATGAATGTTTAGGGCTTATCGAATGCTTAATCAAAGATTAAAACCCTAGAATGCAACTAGTGAGCCTAATGGACCACCTTTAGGGTTGTTTAATCCTATACGGGCCATTAATGGACCTATCAGGGCCAAACGGGCCCGAATAAGTTCATAACCCATTAACACTCCGCCCCCACCCCCCCCCCCCCCCCCCCCACCACACCATCCCCCCACCCCCATGCCATCCTCCCCCACCCCCATCCCCCACCCCCCCCCCCCTCGCCCCCCCCCCCCCCCCACCATCAACCCCCACTCCCCCACCATCAACCCCCCCCCATTGAGACTAAGCTTATTAATAAGCTTACGGCTTATTAAGAACCTTTACAATCTCATTGAAACTAATATGGACCCCCTAGTATGGTTAGAACCCAAACGGGTCCTTAAATGGGCTCGTTAGCCCATTATCGCGAAACCTTAAATCCCACATTAAAGCCACTAAATAAGTTCGACTAGCGGATTCTTGTGCGCATTAAGTTGATTTAAGGATTACTATAACCTCAGGACAAGACATGAATTTAAGCCCAAAGTAGTATATCTCTTATCGGGTCGTATTGGGCCTAAACCCCATTTACCGAAGCATTATTTGCTTATTTAATAAGCCACGAAGAAAAGTCTACTTAATCAGACCTAAATAAGCCTAATGAAACTAGAAAAAAAGTTGTATTATGTATAAACCCTTTTGCAAACTTTCGGTTAAGAATTGTTGGGCTAACGAGCCCAATGAGCTCGAATAAGCTCAAATAAGCTCACCCGAGCTTATTTTTCAGCCAAGCAGACTCAACTGAGCTGATTGAATATGGGAATAGTTGAAAAATCAATAGGAAACCCTAATGGACCATTGTGCAAACTTTCGGTAAAGGTTGTTGGGCCAACGAGCCATATAAGCTCAAAATAAGCTCATCCGAGCTTATTAATAAGCCAAACTAATTTGGGTAGCTTAAATAAGCTTACCAAGTGCCTTCGTGTCTTTTAAAACTTAATCGGACCTTTAAAACACTTATTAAACCTTAACAAGCCCAATAAGGTCCATTAAGCCAAAATAAGCTCTCCCGAGCTTGTTTATAAGCTGGAACAGCTTATATGGCTTATTGAAGCTTAATGAAATCTAATGTAACTTGTTAGAACTTAATTAGAGTTAAAATACGATTTTTTACAAGGGACTAAATGTGTAATTTAGAAACTTAAGGGTTTAAAACTGCCAAATTCAATATTTTAGTAAATTGAGGGACTGTTTCAAACATTATAGGACCTAAAGTGCAACATTGTAAAGTTAGAGGACTAAAAGTATAAATTTAGAAACTTAGGGGTCTAAAGTGTAAATGTTACATTTTCATAAACTGAAGGGGGCTGTTTTGTAATTACATAAAACTCAAGTGTAATTTATATACAAAGGTGATTTTATAAACACTCAGCGAATCGGACAAATTATATTCGGATGTTATATAAGTAAACCTCCGATTTAATAAATACGGATATTTATTAATAAACGTTTATACGTATACAAGGACATGTGAAATCGTATACATTCCCAAGAGCCATCAAGTGAATACAAATACATTAAACCTGTACACCACCACACAAGTAATAACAGTATATATAAACTAATAATTTTTTGTAGTTTATACATTGAGTCTTTTAGCCTAATTTGTAGACTAAGAGTGGCCGTATTTACTTAGGTATTTGACGGTGTCATTCATACTTGGATATCTATTATCATTTCAGAGGACTATTTACTAAGGTGAGTTTATAGCCCTATGTTTTACAATTATTTAAATGATTTACATCTTTAGGGTGAGAACATGCTTGTTTTACAAATTGGACGCAAGTGTACATTTTATACAATTACGTGTTTGCCTAAGTAGCGATCACCACTGAGCCCTGTATACATGAAACTGTTAATTACTGGATTGTCGAGGCGGGATGTTTTTATATAGATCTCTATTTGGGATTGACAATCCCTGTTCGATATGATTAGGCTATCTCCTGGGACGAACGTTATACCATGTCAGTTTGGGAGTGGCGGTGTTTAGAACATCATTCACGGGCATTCATTGGCAATATATTGCATTCATACATGTCGAGCTTCAGTGTCATTAGCTTAGGAAAACGTAATTACTTTTTATTATGTTTGCATTTGTTGCTTAATCATACACTTGGACAATTTTGCAAGTCCTTATATTGATTACATTAACCTATGAATTCACCAACTTTATGTTGATATTTTAACTTGTTTTCTCAGATCAATATGGCACGGTTAGTGCTCAGATACATTGGGGTGTCACTCTTTGGATAAGAGGTCAGTACTAAAGATTTGGTGCGTATTACTTTTGGGTAAACATTTATTATTAGCCAAAAATCTTTACTTATATTGTCGAACAATTTAAAGCCATGAGCTTATGTAATGAACAAGTATTTTGTTAATCCAATGTATCTTTTTTTTAAAACGACACGTTAGTGGTCGTTCTCATATCTTGTGCTATTGATCTATGAAGTAACGCCCTCGGATATTTAACATTTCGCTGCTACCCAGATTTGGGGGTGTTACAGATTGGTATCAGAGCCAAGGTTATAGAGAACACAGGTCAAAAGTTTTGTCAATTACTATACCATTTTTTCAAACATGTTTTTACAAATGGATTTGCGAGGGACATACATGCCATTTTACTTGTTTACATTAGCACATATATGCTGTAAATGATACAATATTTTAACATTAAGTAGGGCGGTAACTAAGTGTCTTCATGATTGATATATGCGTTTATAAAATATACTAATTAATTACTATAAAGACTCTTATAAATAAATTTTTATAATATATCATTGAGACCACTCTTATATTAAAGCTTATAGACATATCATACCGATCTTTCCTATAAGTAATACTTATATAGGTTATTTTGCTTTTTGCAGTAATCATGTCTTCTGCGACATCTGCGGTTACCTACACTTTCGTTTACACCGACTCTGAGCCCGGCAGAGCCTTCTGGGGGAGCGATGATGAGGAATGTCTGAGGGAGGCATCGTCGGGTCATCGTTATGTAGGATCTTGATGGACTCCGATTGCGCCAGTAGCCTCCACCATCCACCATCACCGGATTACATACCAGGCCCAGGGGATCCACAAACACCGCTAGTTCCTCAGGACGAGGATGAGCGTGAGCCTATGTTCGTACAAGCACATGATCCTGACTACGTGTTAGAGCCTATATACCCTGAGAATATACCATTAGAGGATGAGCATGAGTTTCCAGCTAAGGAGAAGCCATTACCTCCTGTTGATTCACCTACTGCTGAGTCACCCGGATATGTTACTAAGTCGGATTCTGAGGAGGATCCAGAGGAGTACGAGGATGATGAGACAGAGGATGGTTCGGTCGACTATCCTATGGACGGGGGAGATGATGATGACGGCGATTCATCTAGGGATGACGTTGATGGTGAGGATGAGGATGATGAGGATGAGGAAGAGGAGGAGGAGGAGCACTTAGCTCCGGCCGACTCTGCTATTGTTGTACCTATTGATGAGCCTATTTTCCCACCAGAGGGAACAAAGCTTGTTATACCACCACCCTCCACTGACATTATTATTGGGGCTAAGATTACCATCCGGCCTTAGACTTCTATATCCCTCCCACCAGAGGCAGAGGTTGAGAGACTTATGGCCATGACTACTCCATTACCATTACCACCTATCTCACTATCACCACCCTCTGCAGAAGAGCGCCTTACTAGGTGCACAACCCTACCTGTACATTCATCACCACTACCTATGCCATCACCATTACTACCATCATATGGGTGTCCAACCCAAATCTAGACACTTAGGATAACTTCCACTCAGGCCCTTATTGATGCAGTTACTACCGCATTACCATCACCTCCACTACCACCACTACCACCATCTCTATACATACCACCACCTGTTGACCATAGGGATGATATTCCTGAGTCTGAGCAACCTCCCCGCAAGAGGTTGTATATGTCCACCCTAGGCTCCATATATGAGGTCGGGGAGAGTTCCACTGCTAGACCTACCAGAGGTCGGGGGATAGATTATGGGTTTGTCACCATAGTAATGCTAAAGAGAGACGACAGGGGATTAGAGATGTTGGGTATGGTATTAGGGATACTTGGGTAGATCCGGCAAAGGCAGTTCCTGAACCTATGACCGTAGAAGAGGTCAATACTAGGGTCACAGAGCTTGCTGAGCTCCATGAGCATGATACACAAGACTTGTATGCTTTACTAGAGGATGCTCATGATAGTAGGTCTCGTATATCACAGCGAGTCTATATGGACTCGCAACGGGTCAATCTACTTATGGGGGATAGGATAACTCTCCAGGAGATAGTATGGATGATGGAAGAGGAGGCCTATGCTTCCTGAGAGGCTTAGGCTCACTCGATAGGATTGAGTCAGGCGACTCATCAGGAGCTTCAGACCCATCGTGATCATGTGTATGCATACGAGACCCATTTCCAGGCATACCAGACACAGCTACAGCTGCAGGGTACTCTCATTCAGACACAGCACCAGGTACATAAGACTCGCTTTCAGATGCAGCAGGTTGAGTTAGCAACGCTTCAAAAGACTGGCCGTAGGCTTCAAGACCAGATGGTAGAGAGTCTCCGAGTCATTAGAGACATGAGGCGAGAGATGAGCGACATGCAGGCTGAGTTGTTAATGCTACGAGGTCAGTAGAGGAGTGCTAGGCAGCCAGGACCAGAGGCTAGGATTCCAGATCACCAGGATGCTTCTGGGGATGCTGGCTATCACATCTAGTGATGCATTTTATTTTATCTTGCTAGGTCATTGTATAGGCATGTTATGTATTAGGGGTTTTCCCCGCTAGTATAGCCTTAGATCTTTTGTATTGTATTATGTGTAATCCGACAACTATTTCATGTAAAATTTTCAAAGTTATGAATGAAATGGATGTGTTATGTTGTACTATATACCTCTCTTGTGTTGATATCTCATCTATACATTATTATATTCTGTCATATAACCTCATGTTTTGTCTTTTGTGATCTAGACAAATCATGGCACCTACGACCAGAAGAGGACCGAATACCCCTGTTAACAACACCAACCCAAACAACGTAACTCCAGAATCCATCCAGGCAATGATTGACCAAGCTCTTTTGCGAAACTCCACCAATGGAGATGGAAGCCACAGTTCGCACGAGGATAACCGAAGGAACGTGCAAACTGCGCGCCCTTGTTTTTACGCTGACTTCATGAAGTGTCAACCTTTGAACTTCAAGGGGACTGAAGGCGTGGTCGGTTTGACTCGGTGGATTGAGAAGATGGAGTCAGTTTTCAATATCAGTGGTTGTGCTATTGAGAATCAAGTAAAGTTTGCCACCTGCACTCTGTTAGGTGCTGCTTTGACTTGGTGGAATGGTCAGATAAGAACCTTAGGTCCTGAGGCATATGCAATGACTTGGGAAGTACTCAAGAAAAAGATGACGGACAAGTATTGTCCGCAGGGTGAAATCAAGAAATTAGAAATCGAGCTGTGGAACCTAAAGGTCAAGGGGAACGATGTTCCAGCATACACTGAACGTTTCCAAGAGCTAACCCTGATATGTACCAAGTTTGTTGCCAACGAAACCGAGAAGGTTGACAAGTACATCAGTGGACTTCCTGACAACATTTATGGGAACGTCAAGTCTGCCAGACCCAAGACGTTGGATGAGACTATTGAGTTGGCCAATGACTTGATGGATCAGAAACTCCGCACCTACGCAGAAAGGCAATCTGACAACAAAAGGAAGGCTGATGATTCATCCAGAAACAACCATGGTCACCAACAACAACCCTTCAAGAGGCAGAATGTCGCCAAGGTCTACAATATGGGGACAGGCGAAAGGAAGCCTTATGGGGGATCTTTGCCCAAGTGCACCAAGTGCCATCTTCACCACAATGGCCCGTGCACCCAGACCAGAGGTGCCACAAGTGCAACAAAATAGGACACTTTGCTCGCGATTGAGGAATATCTGGAACACAAATGTTTCAAACACTCAGAAGGCAATGTGGCGAGCTCCCAAAAGGAAATGGTTGTTTTGAGTGTGGATCACCAGGGCCATTTTTAAGAGAGATGTCCCTAAGCTGAAGAATAAAGATAGAGGAAATGGGAATGCACAAGGCGGGTTTATGCAGTTGGGAATGCAGAAAAGAGGGGAACATGCAGCGAGGAAACCCTGATGACCAATATCGTCACGGGTACGTTCCTCTAAATAACACTATGCATCTATCTTAATTTGACACTGGTGCCGAAGAAGGTTATATCCACTGCATTTAGTTCCTTGATAAAATCATCGCCCAACTCTATTAGAAAATTGGGTATGTAGGTCGAATTAGCAGAATGGAAATTAGTCCGGGATAGACAACATTATACGAGGTCGCACTTTAAATTTCTTAGACCATCCGTTCAACATAGATCTAATGCCCGTAGAACTGGGTAGTTTCAATGTCATTATCGGTATGGACTGGTTAAGAAGATGTCATGCCGTGATCGTGTGCGATGAGAAACTTGTTCAAATTCCCTACGGGAATGAAACTTTGACTTTTTGCGGCAACGAAAGTAGCAACGGGAGAGAATCCCGGTTGACAGTTATCTCATGTTCAAAAGCTCAAGAGTACATGGCCAAAGGATGCCATGTCTTTTTAGCACAGATATCCGCCAAGAAAGAGGAGGACAAGACGGAAGGAAAACAGATAAAGGACGTACCAATCGTCCGAGATTTTCCTGAAGTATTTCCCGAGGACTTGCCAGGTCTTTCTCCAGCTCGACCAGTGGAATTCCAAATCGACTTAATTCCAGGAGCCGCACTCGTAGCTCGAGCACCGTATCGGTTGGCTCCATCTGAAATGAAGGAATTATCAGAACAATTACAAGAACTTTCTGACAAGGGATTCATAAGGCCTAGTTCCTCACCTTGGGGAGCCCCGGTCTTATTTGTCAAAAAGAAGGATCGGTCGTTCAGGATGTGCATCGACTACCGTGAGTTAAATAAACTGACAGTAAAGAATCGTTATCCACTCCCGAGGATCAACAATTTGTTTGATCAACTTCAAGGATCCAATATTTATTCAAAGATAGATCTGAGATCAGGATATCACCAGCTTAGACTACGAGAACAAGACATTTCACAAAGACGCCATTTTCCGAACCTCGGTATGACATTACGAGTTTCCAAGTTATGTCATTCTGTCGGACCCTGACAAACGCACCTGCGGTATTCATGGACCTCATGAACCGAGTGTGCAAGCCTTACTTAGATAAATTCGTAATTGTCTTCATCGATGACATACTTATTTATTCAAAGGATGAGAAAGAGCACGAAGAACATCTTAAGGCAATTTTGGAATTGCTTAAGAAGGAGCAGTTGTATGCTAAGTTTTCAAAATGCGAGTTTTGGATCCCGAAGGTACAATTCCTCGGTCACGTCATTGATAGCAGAGGCATACATGTAGATCCAGCCAAGATAGAATCTATCAAAGATTGGGCATCTCCTAAGACACCAACTGAAATCCGCCAATTTTTAGGTCTTGCTGGTTACTATCAAAGGTTCAGTGAAGGATTTTCGAAGATTGCTAAGTCAATGACGAAACTTACTCAGAAAGGAATCAAGTTTGACTAGGGAGAAAAGGAAGAGAACGCTTTTCAGTTAATAAAGCAGAAGCTGTGCAGTGCACCAATTCTGGCTTTACCTAAGGGGAGCAAAGACTTTGTGGTCTACTGTGATGCGTCACACAAGGGTTTATGTGCTATACTAATGCAGAGGGGAAAGTGATGTGCTATGCTTCTCGCAACTAAAAGTTTCACGAGAAGAACTACACCACACCATGATTTAGAAACTTGGGTCGTATTTGTTTGCCCTAAAGATATGGAGACACTATCTATACGGAACCAGATGCACCGTGTTCACCGACCATAAAAGCCTACAACACATTCTCGATCAGAAGGAGCTTAACATGAGACAACGCTGTTGGCTAGAATTAGTGAGTGACTACGATTGTGATATTCGTTATCATCCTGGGAAAGCAAACGTAGTGGTCGATGCACTGAGCCGTAAGGAATGGACTGAGCCATTGTGGGTTCGAGCCTTAGTTATGACAATTGATTTGGATCTCCCCAAACGAATATTAGAAGCTCAGATCGAAGCCCGGAAACCAGATAATCTCATGAATAAGACGTAGGCGGGTATAAATCCGAATGAATAACCCCAAGGAAAGAATTGAACCACATGATGATGGAACACTATGTTTACACGGCAGGAGTTGGATACCTTGCTATGGAGACTTAAGATCCGTGATTATGCACGAATCCCACAAGTCGAAATATTCTATCCATCCCGGTTCCGAAAAGATGTACCAAGATGTGAAGAAATTATATTGGTGGCCAAACATGAAGGCTGACATCGCCACGTACGTTAGCAAATGCCTGACATGTGCAAGGGTCAAGGCCGAACATCAAAGGCCATCGGGATTGCTAGTACAACCAGAGATACCCGAGTGGAAGTGGGATAATATCACGATGGATTTTATCACCAAACTTCCTAGATCGTCACAAGGTTTCGACACCATCTGGGTGATTGTGGATCGACTTACAAAATCTGCTCACTTCCTACCAATAAGGGAGAATGATCCATTAGACAAATTGGCAAGGTTGTACTTGAACAGGGTAGTGGCAAGACATGGGATACCTGCCTCAATTATCTGTGATCGTGACGGAAGATTCACTTCAAATTTTTGGAGATCATTTCAGAAAGCTTTGGGTACAGATATTAGTATGAGCACTGCGTATCATCCAAAAACTGACGGCCAGAGCGAGAGAACCATTCAAACTCTCGAGGACATGCTACGTGCTTGCGTGATCGATTTTGGCAAGGGCTGGGTTAAGCATTTGCCATTGGCCGAGTTTTCATACAACAACAGTTATCACGCTAGCATAAAGGCCGCCCCTTATGAGGCACTATATGGGAGAAAATGTCGATCACCGGTGTGCTGGACCGAGGTTGGGAAAGCCCAACTGACTGGTCTGGAACTGATCCAAGAAACAACGGAAAAGATCATCCTGATCAAGCAAAGGATGCAAGCTGCTCAGGATCGACAAAAGAGCTACGCCGATAGGAAGCGAAAGCCGATGGAGTTCAAGGTTGGGGACAGAGTTATGCTCAAGGTCTCACCTTGGAAAGGGGTCGTACGATTTGGTAAGCGGGGCAAGCTGAACCCGAGATATGTCGGACCTTTCAAGGTGTTAGCAAAAGTGGGGAAAGTTGCCTACAGGCTGGAACTTCCTCAAGAGTTGAGCAAAGTTCACCATACTTTCCATGTGTCTAATCTGAAGAAATGTTATGCTGACAAACTTTTAGTCATGTCGTTAGAAGGAATTCATGTTGACGATAAGCTCCGGTTTGTGGAAGAGCCTGTTGAAATCATGGAACGGGAGATCAAACAATTGAAGCGAAGCCGGATACCATTGGTCAAGGTTCGCTGGAACTCTAGGCGGGGCCCTGAGTTCACCTAGGAACGTGAAGATTCGTTTAAACAAAAATACCCACAGCTTTTCACAAACCGGGCATCGTCATCAGCTACAAGGTCTTAAGCTTTGAGGACAAAGCTCTTTTAACGGGTGGAGACTGTAACATTTTTCAATTTCAAGTCATTTATGACTCTTATTATTAGTCACTGTTCATTTTTGTCTGATACGCATTTACTTTTAATTTTGTTTTTGAGCTAAATCGCGTAGACTAGAAATAATCCTTTAATGTAAACGGTCATCAAATAAATTAAGGTTTACATCCACCAAGTAAAAAATAATTATCAAGAGGATGATTATGTACTTTGCGTATCTTATTTTTATTGGTCATGCAAAAGGGTTACGTATCGTAATAAAATACATTTGAACACACCCCAGAAATACCTAAACTTATCTAGACTCAAACCAATACCCGCTTTTAAAAACCTTAAGACAAAAATTTAATCAATTTTGTGCATATAACCCACTAGGCACATGTAAGTGGTTCCAAACAAGTAGGAAATCTTCCTAATGATCCTTACAAGTACTAGTACTTCCTCTAACTCGTTAATACTTGTCCAAATGGTCTCCTATTAGTCATTTACACATTGGTTAAGAACCATTGTGCCTCTTGATTTCCTTTGTGCCGCGGATGACTAGGAACCAACACACAAATCCATAAGATTTGCTAGCTAAGCCAAATCTTGTACATCTTGAGAGTAATTAAGAATGGTACTAAGATGGTTTAGTAAAACCATGTGTTAGCAACTAGGAAACTCAAAAACCACCTCCTAAGGCACAAATTTGGTTCGGTGTGGGTGGTTTGTGAAACCAAGAGAGCTAACTAGCTTCTCATCCTATAAATAATATTCACTAGCTCACTTAACACATTTCCAAACTCTTATATACTTTCTTCTCTCATTCGGATCACAAAACGCAACCATACACTCCTATTTGTCACATTTGAGAACACGACACAAGCTAAGGGATAATACAACGAGTGCACAAGGGGTCTACGAGCTAAGGGCTAGCACACATCACGTCCACTTCTCAATCTAAGAGCACATAAGGACCTCTTGAAAGTCCCCTGCACGACACTTTGCAATTCAATAAGTTTAATTGCGCTTGATTTTCTAGAAACTTGTGTCCGCGACCCAATTATAGGGTATAGGGTTCACGCACCTATATATGTACATGTTATACTTGTGTGGTGCAAAGACCTAATTAAAACGCATGTACAAAGATGGATTATGTCAATCTAGGGGCTTAAGTGCCCTATTTATATGAAAAACTTAGACCTAGACGTAAACAATATACATTATACACAAAATGGTAAGAAAACTATACGTGAACTTTCTTGTAAACACGACATGAAGACTAAGGAATGTGTAGGCAACCTTATCTAGCGTGTGCATGTAGCGAACACGACCCTATGCATGCAAAATAAGCTCACATTTGGTATACTAGCTCGTTAACGGTGTCTTAAGAGGTACTAGAACACCTAACGGGCCACTAATGGCTTCGTTTAACCCACGCAGCCCACACTCGGGCCCAACAGTGGAGACCCTAGCTTATTAATAAGCTCTACGAGCTTATTAAGGTGACCTACGAGCTTATTGAAACTTATATAGGCCCTTATACCCTTTAAAAACCGAACGAACCTTAATGGACCTTGGTACTAATTTTCAGTAAATGGTTGTTGGGCCAACGAGCCCAATAAGCTCAAAATAAGCTCATCCGAGCTTATCAATAAGCCAAACAGCTTAAGCAAACTTAAATAAGCTTAACGAATGCATTTGTACTACCCGGACTAACTATAACATTACCAGTAGTAACCATTATGGTACTACCAGTACTAATGACAATATTATTCTACCAGGAGTAACTAATATGCTACCAGTAGTAATGACTATATCTACCAGTAGTAACCATTATATTACTACCAGTACTAATGACAATATTATTCTACCAGGAGTAACTAAATATCTACCAAGTATAATGAACCGATATTCTACCATAGGAACCATTATAATTTACTACAACGTGCTAATGCAATATTAATCTTACCAGGAGTAACGAAGAAGCCTACCAGTAGTAATGACATATCTAATCTATCCAGTAGAACCTTATAGTAACTAAACCAGTACTAGTGACAAATTAATCATCAAAGAGTAACTAATATGCTACCAGTAGTAATGACTATATCTACCAGTAGTAATTATAAAGACCTAAATTTCATTTTTGTAAACTTAAAAGACTAATTATGTAATTATCGAAAACTAAAGGTTTCAGTGTAAAATGTTTATATTTTTATAAACCTAGGGACTAAAGTGTAATATCTAGAAGCTTAAGGGTATATTTGTGATCAAAAGTGAAATGATAAAACGCTTAAAGAATCGGTCGAATATTAATATATTCGGACATTAAACGGGTTTAATTTACGACTTAATAAATAAGTATATTTATTTAGAAAGTATATGTATTTTCCCAAGAGCCATCAAACAATTTCAAATACATTAAACACGTACACCACCACACAAGTGATAACAGTATATATAAACTAGCAAATTATACATCAAGTCTTTAGCCTAAACTTGTAGACTAAGACTGGCCGTATTTACTTAGGTATTTGACGGTGTAGTTCATACTTGGATATCTATTATTAATTTCCAGGGGACTATTCACTCAGGTGAGTTCATAGCCCCATGTTTTACAATTATTTAAATGATTTACATCCTTGGGGTGAGAACATGCTTTGTTTTACAAATTGGACGCAAGTGTACATTTTATACAATGATTACGTGTTTGCCTAAGTAGCGATAACCCACTAAGCCCTTTATCATGAACTGTCAAATAACTGATTGTGAGCGCGAATGTATAGATAGATCTAATTTGGGGATTGACAAATCCCCGTTTTCGGAGGTGATAGCTTATCACTGGGAACGAACGTATACCATGTCGGATTTGGGATGTTTCAGGTTAGAACATCATTCACGGGCATTCATTGGCAATATATTGCATTCATACATGTCGAGCTTCAGTGTCATAAGCTTAGGAAAACATGGTCACTTTTTATGATGTTTGTATGTGTTGCTAAATCATACACTTGGAAATCTTGCGGTCCTACTATTGATTTACATAAACCTATGAATTCACCAACATTATGTTGACGTTTTAAGCATGTTTTTTAGGTCAATAAGGCACGAGGTGCGATGATACATTGGAAGTCAATAATTGAAGAGTCAACACTTAAGATTTGGAGTCTTATTACATTTTGGGAAAATTTGTTATAAACCAGAATCTTTATTTATATTGTTGAACAATTTGAAGCCATGGGCTTATGTAACAAACAAGCATTTTGTTAATCCAATGTATCTTTATTTTTCAAATGACACATTTAGTAGTCGTTCTCAGAATCTTGTGCTATTGATCCATAAATGTAACGCCCTCGAATATTCAAACATTCCGCTGCGTGCTCAGATTTGAGGGTGTTACACGAACAATCTCCACTTACTAGTAAGTGAAGAACACAACGAAGATATTCAAGCCTCAAGTGTTATTGTGTCACCACGTTGTTATATAAGAACTAACAACCCACATGTCACCATCATGAAAGAACTACCAAATCAATTCCACCTTTGTTCGTCAACATTGACAACCAACAAAACACCCAACAAATCTATGGATTCACAATCATCCACCTTTGTAACTATAGGATCACATGCACATCATTTTAACATACTATTACATGATACAAAACCACCTTATTTGGGGGTCTTAGTTGATCAAAAAACAATAGATAAGACATGGTTTTTAGTGAGAGAAAGTAGAGAGAGGGTGAGATGAACACAAAGAAAATATTAGATTAGAAAAAGAAAGAGAAAAATACAATGAACATCCACACCCCTCATGGAGAGTCATGAGGGGTATATATAGGCCTATCTTAAGCTATCTATGACACTTATACAATATTAGTCCCTGCGTGTAGCAGTTGACCTATAGTTAGTCCAATTCACGTGTAAGACGACAACTTCACTAAAATAGTAAGGCTAACAATCTCCCTCCAAGATGGTGTCACACGTGAATTGGTTACAATGTTTCCTACAAGCAAAAATAAAGTAAAATGATAAGAATGAAGTCCAGCATTCCTTGATATTGTCTTCAATGACCTTGATCTACTTGAATGCTTCAGCTTTATTTCTTCAGCTTGTAGAATCTAGTTGAGTTTTAACTCCCTCCCAACTAGTATGCTCTTTTTTCTTCAGCTCCCTTCCAAACAAACACCCTTGAGACTGATTAAGAATCAATGTAGAAATCTTCTTATGGACCTCCTTTCTCATTTAGGATACACTGTTGGAAGGGATGATATCATCAACATCGTCTCACTTAGGAAGCATTCTAGTCTTGTATGAATTCAGCCTAAAATACACATTTTATCCCTTTTTACGAAGTCAAAACCGTAGCACCAAAATCAATTAAGACCCGGAAATGCGCTTTTCTCCCTCTAGGAAAGTGCAGATATCAATTGCTACACCAAAGTCAATTAAGTCCCGAGTGTACGTAATTTATCCCTCTATGTAGTCTAAACGGTAACATCAAAGTCAACTAAGTCCTGAATGTACCTATTTAAATTGTTTCACCAAAGTCAACTAAGTCCTGAGTGAAAGCAATTTATCCCGCTAAGTAGTCGAAACGGTAACATCAAAACAGTAACATAAAAACAACTACATACCGGATGTACACATTTCTCCCTCCAAGATGATGACTAACTAAGGAATCATCCTACTCATGTGTACATCGTATATCAACTGGAATAGCTAACTTAGCTTCATAGCCCGTGATTGCATAAGCAATACTCTGTGAGAAGATGTCGAATCGTACTCTCTTTAATAATTCTATCTTGATCAACCCGAATAAAATCCCCTCATCTATTCTATCAGCTAATACTGATGACCACTGGTATGTGCTTAAATACACATACCTTTTACCTTTAAAAACAAGCTAAAATAACCAAAAACGGACTTAAAATGCCAAAGATACGCTTGTTTTGCTAAATGTATTGTGCAGGAACGGATAACCAAGAAAAGGACGAAAAACAAAGACAAAACGACAAAACTGGACTCGGAATGGAAAAGACTGTGAAAGACAAAGCCAAATCAAAGCCGGAAAGTCAATCCAGTCAAAAAAGTCAACAGAAAAGTCAACTGGTCAAAGTCAAAGTCAACCCAAGTCAACCCCGGGGCCAAAGTCAAAGAAATATAAGTTTAGGGGCTGAAATTGCCAAACCCTAAACTTATTTATAAAGAAGAAAAGAGGAAAAGAAAAGACAAGGGCTGATTTTGCTATTTGATCAAAGTAACAAGTAGGGGGGCAAAACTGCCAACCCCCCTAACTTGTACACCAAAGGGACGAAATTTGCAAAGACCTAAAAACGCATTGGGTACTTTGTTTTTGCCAAGTCCCAAAGTTTTATTAACCACAAGGACCAATGGTGTAATGAAGGAAATATCCTTGAGGGGCTGTTTTTGCCAAGTGATAAAACTTATACTCTGTAACAGCTTTCCAACCCCTTTTCCCGCTCGAATTTCCCTCCCAAACACACTCACGGGTGTTTACACCCGTTTTTACCCCATGAATCTTCACCATCACCATGGTTATTCATCTCCCCCCTCCTCCACTACCTTTCCCAGCCATAAGATTGCCAACTTGGGCATCTCACATCCCCCAAGACCCATTTTTCGGAGAGCGGCTTAGGATTAATTTGAAGATAAGGGCCAAGATTAAGAGCTTAAACACTCTCACACAACAAACACACTGTGTTGTGTGTCTACAAACAAGCACATACCAAGAAAAAGAAGACTTAGATTACTTTTTCGGCTATTAATATCCTTGTAACCATTGTGGCAATCAATCCATTTTTTTTTTAATTACTCCAGCTTATTACGTTTTTTACTCAGTTTTTAGTTAAGGTTTTATTGCTTTAAAGTATTTTTAAGTTAACTCCTTGTATGCAACTCTGTAATTCCATTTTAATGAAAAATTAAGCACGTTTTAACTCAATAAGGCTCGCAATATAAGCTAATTTGAGCTTATCCTTGTTAATAAGCTCAAATTCAGTTTAATACTTGTTCAATGTTCTTAAGTACTGTTTTAGGTTGAATTTACTTCATTTGATTGTGAATTTGGAAGCTTTTGAAGTAATAAGCTCATATAAGCTTATTGAGCTTATTGCTCAGGGAATAGAGGCTAGGGAGCCATTAGGACAGCTTTTTAGGCCACTCACTCAGAAAGAGTGGCCTTGGTTCTGAGACAACAAAAATCCAAGGTCTCATATCTAAATTCTCATTTAGCTTAATTTTTAGCTTTAGACAATAGCTTATTTGCTTTTATTCCTTTCAAACATGTTTGTTTAAGTCTAATATCTAGCTGTTTTTAGTTTTCATTAGGTTAAGTTTATTTAATTTTAGTTTACAACTTAAAATTGTCATAAGAGGGTAATAAGCTAGCTGAGAAACTAGCTTATTTTCATTAATAAGCTAGTATTTTTAGTTTAAAAATAGCTTAAGTAGGTTAAAATAAGTAGGAGTAGATAAAAGGTTTTTTAAGTTTTAGCTTAAAAATGAATTTTAATGCCTCTTTGGTTTGACAGTTTTTAGATAAAGGGGTGTTTGGCACAAGACCAAAACGGGTCAAAAAGGGTTTTGGCTTGGGTTATGGTTAACTTGGTCCAATATGAACACAATTTTTAAGTCATTCTTAGGCAGTTTTTAAAACATTTTTAGTGAAAAGTTGGTTTCAAGTTTTCTAAACCTCTTTTGAAACTGTTTAAGGTTTTAAGCGAATCCCACAAGTGCTTATTTGATTAAGCACTTATGGTTTGAGTTTATACATCAAAAAAAGTTTGCATTTTGTGTGTTAAAAAGGGGCTGTCCAAGCCCTTTGTCCTTTTTACTTTGTGAGTCAAATTTACTCAAGCATCCCTGTCACAGTTTGTAAAAAGCCAAAAGAGCTTTTTTCACAGCCCAAAATAAGCAAGTAAAAGATTTTTAACAAGTTCCAAAATTTGTGCATAAGTCCATTAGATAGAATACTCAATCTGTCAAAGCTTATTTGTGATTTAGAGCTTATTTGACAGCTTAAAATAAGCTGTCAAATAAGCCCTTGAGCTTTGCCTTAAAGTTCCCCTGGTGCAAAAGGGGAACTTTAGGACTTATTGTTCTCAGCCTTTAAGCCACTTAACCCATGTTTTTTTGCTTATTTTAAGAGCTTATAGGCTCTTCTATAGGCCTCTTCATTGTTCAGCTCTTATAAGCCTCATATTGTGTGCTTAATTTTCAAGTCCAAATATGCCCATTGGCTGTTCCTTGAACCCCTTGGGCTGAAGGGTTGCTGTATTTTGACTATGGCTTATTCAGCTATCCCATAAGCCCCAACTGTTTCCAAGACGTTTTAGCTAGGTTTTAGATAGATTAGTTTTGCTTATTTCCTTTGTCTAGCATATTTTATCTTAGCTTTAAGCTTTTTAGCATCTTTAAGCTTAATTTAGCTTTCTGGCTAAATAAAGCCTCCCACAAGCTTATTGGCCCTTAAGCTTTTAGACTTTTTAAAAGCTTTATTAGATTAGTGGGATAAGGGTCCCATACTAAGCTTACCTTAATGTTCTTGGAGGAGCTTATTTCGACCCTAAGTCCAAAAGACTTAGCAAAAAAATTGTTTTTTAGCTTAATAAGCCAAACTGTCAAAGTTTGAGCTTATTTTTAGGCTTATTTAGTGGTTTTCAGCAGAAGCTCTAGTTGACAAAGTTGTTAAGCCCCACGAGCTTAAACACATCTGCTTTTGTGAGTTTTCAAAAAAATAAAAATAAAAGGGGAAGATACTTGGTCCGGGTGAGCAAGACTCGAACCCGGGACCAAGCAATACATCCCCTTTAACTCCCACACACAAACACTACCACTTGGGGCGGTTACGGGAGGGGGTAGGTAAAGACCCATTAGGGTCTTTTTCGTTATAGACCCAAGGTGCAATGTATTTATGTACAGCTTTCCCCTTACATAGCCCCTATAAGCTGTAAAGCTTATTTTCGGGCTTATTTGCTTAAGCTGTGTTGGGTTTATTATTTTTCGTAGGAACTCTATAGTATAAAGTATTTTTTGTAAATTTTTCAGAATTTTTTGTAAACGTTTAGTATTTTTTATAATTTAATTTAGTTAAAAGTTTATTTAATTCATAATAAATACAAAAATTATCAAAAAAATATTTTGCTTTTTTAGAAAATTTTCTTTTGTCATCTAGTTTGTAGGAAAAATATAAAATTTTTCGTAGGGTCATTTTTATAACTTTCTCTCTTTTAAAGAACGGGTCCGGGTACGGGTTTTTGTTTTGACTCGTTTTTGGGTCAAACGAACTCCGTTTTCGGTCTAGTCTTTTTCATTCTTCGTTATTTGACCCGTAGAGTAGTTTAGAAGTGAAAAATTTTCCGTAGGGTTATTTTTAAAGATTTTAGGTTTTCCCCCTTTTGTACGGATTCGGGAGGCTTTTCCGTTTTTCTAGTTTTTTAATTTCATAATTTCTAGGTTTTTCTTAAACGTTTTTGTCCGTTATTATCTAATTTGACTTTTTCAACTTCCCAAACTCATTCCTTCCTTCAAACTCAAATCTCTACTCGTATCGATTTACCATTCCAAACCAGCCTCGTTGGGGATTACGACCCGGGAAAGCTCCTATTCACTTCTCGATATCATTGATTGGTTTGTTTTTACACTTCTTTATATATTTTATATTTTATTATATATTATAAATATATTTACGGTGTGAACCGGCACGATCAATTTTGGCGCCGCTCTGGCCAGGGGCGGCTGTGCAACCGTTTGTCCTCTTTACGTTTGATCCATCTGTTTTGAACACTAGGAGAATATTTTCTTTTATATAAAAATCTAAAAGTACAAAAATATTTTCATTTTTTTTAGTATGAATATATCAGTTATAAAAACCAAAGAACATCAAAAATCTAAAAAACATTGGTCCATCCAAAAAAAGAAAATAAAATCACAACTTGGTAAAACACCAAAATAAATATTTCTCAAACTGAGGGTATTATCATAATAAGTTTCCGTGTGAATGTTGTTCCCGAGCTCGAAACAAAAGATTTAAAAACTTGCCTTTTGTGTCTCTTACGACGTACGGCTCACCTCGGAAAGTTGAACAAACTATAAAGTGGGTATAAGGAGGGTTGTTCCTAGGAACTACGACCCGAAAGGAGAAATAAGCTTCGCGCTATTCCTACTCCTCCGCTCACCTGTGAGTTTATCTTTTTGAGAGCTACCGTGAAGTAAGCTGATTAATTGGTTTAAGTTGTCCTATCTCATTGTCCGTTAAAATCAATTGTGAATCAATCTTTGAAAAACCAAAAAAAAAAAAAAATTTGTGTAAATTTTCCTTTTGTACTCCTATTTTGTGCATGCGCACTCGTTCTCAAGCCCGTAGACGTCGACAACCACAAGTTCGACAAACTTCTGTTGAATCATCTAACCTTGAGAAACCTGATAATCCTCCCATAGTTGCGATGGCTGATAATCGTACTATGGCGCAATTTGCTCGAAAAGCACCCCCCAAAAAAAACCCCCCCCCCCCCGAGGGTTTACGAGGATGCGATCGATATTTCCTGATATCACCGCAAATAACTTTGAGATCAAGCATAGGTCTTCTGAATCTTGGTCCAAAACAAGCAATTTTTTTGGCAATGTATAAAGAGGACCCACATGCTCACATCCTTATTCAACAAGATCACTTCTACAATGAAGATTTCCGAACTTAATGAAAATGTACCAAATACGTCGGTTAAACTAATGCTTTTTCCCGTTTCCTCTCGAAAGGGCAGCCGATTTGGCTAGAAAAAGAACCCCCTCGGATCGATTGAACATTGGAATGATTTTGTTCGAAATATTAACAAATTCTTCCCGCCCCTCTAAAACGACAAATCTCAGAATGAAATCACGAGATTTCAAGCAAAAAATTTGATGAGACGTTTTATGAGGCTTGGGATCGTTTCAATGACCTTTTAAAGGGATGCCCTCATCATGGGTTTTCAGAATTGCATCAACTCGATACATTCTATAATGCCCTAAATTCAAATGATCAAGATTCATTGAACTCTGCTGCTGGTGGTAACTTCTTAGACAAAATGCCTCGAGAATGTTTAAAAATTATCGAGAGCAAGTCTAAGGTACGTCAATCAAGAAACAAAGCTGTAGTCTAAAATGAGTACAAGCTCTACCACCCAAGCAGTCTCACCTGATGTGCTGAACTCAAGACCATGGTTCGGGCATTAATTCAAGATAGAAAGACCCCAAACCCCAGCTTCCGCCACGTAAAAGCGGTTGAACTACAGATTGTGTAACTTGTGGGGAGGTCATTCTTATCAAAACTGTCCATGACCACTAACAAGCAACGTGTACCATGACAATATCCAAGAGATGTGGTCTCCAGGCCGGCTGCGGCCAATTTCAACCAAGCTAATTCGGTTATCGACCTCCAATGGTCCTCAAACCCAATTCGAGCCTCGACTGGTTTTCCCCAGTCTCAGAGATCTACATTGCCAATAACAAAACAATTTCAATCGAGGAAAAACTTCAATAAAAACAGAGGAAACAATTCAACCAAGGTCAGATTTATACGACCTCCGTTCATCCCAAAAAACCCCAAGTAGTTAATCAACCAGTAGCTTCACAAGGACCCAGCGGCTCCTCAACAACGGTGTGTCAAAACAGATTTTGAACAGATATGCACAGCCATGATGCAGTGATTGAGAAACTTGCAGAAACCCAAGTCAAAACCTACAATCCCCAAATGGCAAATTTGACTGACATGCTACAAAAATTGTTACTAGCTAAATGACAGCTTACCACTTCCGTTCTGGGACCTCTTCCTGTAACACTTGTTACCACCCAAAGGAAGATTCTATAAGGTATCACTACGCCAGTGTGTTACCACCCAAGGACCGAAAGCAGTCAATCATGACGTCGAGGTGACAAAGGACACGATGCATCCTGCTAATAACGGAAGCACCGAAAACGTCCAACCTCCTGTTGTTCAAGTTCGAACTCTAATTCCAAATCCTGGAGCCAATGTGCCCTGTTGTTACTATACCAGTTCTAAAGCATCAATTCCATTTCCATCAACGAAGAAAATGAATGAAAAGGCGCAAAGGAAAAAGCTACGATCAAATCGAGAAGCATTATTAATGAAATCTTTAGAGATTAAAGTTTCGAGATTCAGCTTTACCGGATGCCGTTGATGCTCATGCCTAAGTTTGCTACGACTTTAAAAACCTTGATTGGAAACAAGGAAAAATTAAGCGAATTGGCAAGGACTCCTTTAAATGAGAACTGTTCAGCGGTCATCCTCAACAAGTTACCAAAGAAACTTGGAGACCCTGGCCGATTCTCTGCTTCATGTGAAATTTACGGGGGATTACTACAGTGCAACGCATTGCCGATCTAGGTGCGAGCATAATCTCATGCCTTATTCAGTATGAAAAGTCTATCGCATTCTGAATTGACCCCGACCCTGCATGACTTAGAACAAGCCCAGATCGTTCAATCACGGAACCCAATCGTAATCGCTGAAGATTCTTTATAAATGTGGGAAACTTTCAATTCCAGCTGACTTCGTAGAGATAGTTGATTTTGAACCAGGCCCCCGAGTTTTCCTTAAATTCCTCGGGCGATGTTTTTTCTTGAAAACAAGTCATGCTTTGATAATGTCCTATGAAGGCGAATTACCCTTCCGTGTTGGCAAAGAAGCCATCACAATTCACTTGGACCAAACTTCATAATACACAGCTTGATTACAACCCATAAGAAGGTCCAACAAAACGACGTCATCGATATGGCCTTGTGATGAGTAATTCCAAGTGTCCCTAGGATTTTCAAGTGTGGTCGCGGAGTGGCAATCCACTCCAAATTTTGAGCCTATTGTTTCCACTGCTTTCTCCAACTCTCACTCCTTTCGGGGACAATGACTTTCGTCTTATTTGAAGAAGCAGATCGTTTTCTTGCTCTAGAAAGATGATCCAACTTCATCTGAATTGATCCAACTTATCTGGATCCATGAGGGGGACATCCTGATTCTAAGGCAATTTTGAACAGTGGAACCACCACCCCCCCCTCTCCCCCAAATCATGGGGGGAACAATAATGCCTGAAGTTAGGAAAGAAACTCAAACCTGTGAAGCTAAAAACCGTTGAACCTTCATCGATGAAACCTCCGAGGTTTGAACTAAAGGAACTCCACCTCATCTTGAATACGCATTTTTAGAAGGCGACAATAAGTTTCCTGTCATCATTGCTAAAGACTTAAAAGATGAGGAAAAGGCAGCACTTCTCAAGGTTCTCAAGTCCCACAAGCGAGCCATCGCTTGGAAACTCTCCGATATAAAGGGTGTTAGCCCGGAATTTTGTACTCACAAAATTCTAATGGAAGAGGACTATGAACCATCTGTTCAAAGTCCAAAAGAAGGGTAAACCCAAAAAAAATTTCCACATGTTATCAAAAAGGAGGTTGAAAAACCTCCTTGGAGACCTGGATTGATTTACCCCATCTCTGACATGAAGTTTTAAAACATTATTAGCATTATGCATAAGTTATTTTTGAAGGCTCCAATTCCGTATGCACTGCCACCAGGATGATGTGCAATAAAGCATGATGTGAATGTCGTACATATACAAGAATACAGGTGTTACAATGAATAATCATTCCTTAAGATACAAGTAGAAATGTAGTGTTGCCTTTGCTACCCAAGTTAAACTGTATCCTTTCGTTCTTTCAGGTCACTATAAATTGCAGTTCAGGTTGGGTTTTAAGTTGGGCCGTTACTTGAATCAGATATGTATATGACAAAGAGCAGGCAAACTTAAGTAGAGATTATTCACAAGATCAACCAAAGCTTTAAAGGGGTCGACCTTTTATGAGCAACCCAAGCTCGTTCAAGCCGAACTTTATCATGTTCAGCCTTGAGCTTGAACATGTAAACAAGCTCATAACACATTACGAACCAAGATCAAGCTTATAATGGCTTGGTTCATGCTCTCATCGAACTTTATTGTAATGTTTATATACATTTGATATATGAGTTTAATTACAAAATATGACTTCTGCAACAATATCCGCACTATTCGTCGTCAGCTCAAAACCTCCACGACCCAAGAATGCCTCACGGATGCACGTTCGAGGTCACAAGCCGGACTCTAGGTTAACCTAAAATCCAGCTCAAGCAGCCAAATTAGAAAAGACATACAATAAATTTTTAATACAAAATAACACATGATTGTGTATGTGCGATCAAACTTAATATTGCTAATTCATAAGCAAAAAAATGGTCTTTAGTGTTTAGGTAGCAAGTTTAGTATGGAATAATCAATAAAGGGACAACTAAAGCTACTATTAATTATCAGTAACTCATACAAATAGCAAAAATGCAGAAGGAAATCTTACCCCAACACATAAAATCCCAACTATAAGCTTCTTGACATGGCAAAGTTTTAGTATGAATCCTTTAGGCATCTCTTCTTTTGTTTCTTTAGATATATTTTTCAGTTAATGCTTAATCATAGATATAAGATAACAACCATTATTAATATATGGAAAATGGCATACAATCATCATTTATATGTATGATAAGAGAAGGAGGTACGGTGGCGCCGAAGGTGGTGCCAAGACCAACGGCGCCAGAAAACCAACGGCGCACCGTTACCTCGGTGGCGCCGTTCGTTCTCGCGCCGTCACCACCAGCCCAGGTTTTTTTTTTTTTTTTAATCTGACCGTTGGGGGGAAGGAATATAGCCGTTTTTTTGAATTTATACCCCAAAAATCCTATAAATACCTTCTTATTTTTCCATTTTTTCACACACTCTTCCAATTTCATTTACATATCAATAAACACTCACTTTTCTTTCAAATATGGATCCAAACTATCCCGTCTTCGCAAACCACTTTTAGGGTAAACTTATGATGCTTATTTCAAGACGAGGGAGCGATATATTCGTTCTTATCAAGAGTATGAACAATATATGGCTTTGTGTGAACAAGAAGCCGGTGGATCGGGATCGGGAACGGGATCGAGATCGAGTCCTAAAAAGAGGGCATACATACCACGTCAACGAGAAACGGCGGAGGAACGTCTAATCGACGACTATTTTGGCGACGAAGAGATTGATCCTAAATATACCGAAGAGAATTTTAGGCGAAGGTATCGTATGAGCTCTACACTTTTTAAAAAAATAGTTAATGATATTTTAAGTTATGATGCCCAGCCCCTTCCCGATTACTTTCAATTTTTTAGAGAAGGTTACGATTGTACCGGTCGTAAAAGTATTGGTCCTATTTTGAAGTGCACATCCGCTATACGCCAACTAGCGTACGGCACTGCGGCTGATGCATTTGATGAGTACTTGCAAATTGGTTGACGAACAACAACAACGTGTTTGTCGAGTTTACAAATATGCATAACCATATTTTATACGTTGATATGTATTTAGAAAGCCCACTTTAGTGGATATTGAGAAACTTATATGCATTGCATGAAGAAAAACATGGACTCCCGGGAATGCTCGGGAGTATTGATTGTATGCATTGGGATTGGAAAAATTGCCCAAAAGCCTTAGCCGCTCAATTCAAAAGACGTGACCATAAATACCCAACAATTATGTTAGAAGCGGTTGCGGATCAACGATTATGGATTTGGCATGCTTATTTTGGGGTTCCGGGTGCAAATAATGATCTTAATGTTTTATATGGTTCCCCGTTATTTGATGATGACTTGCCGGTACAGCTCCGGAATGTCCGTTTGAAGTAAACGAACATATATACAACAAAGGTTACTATTTAGCCGACGGCATTTATCCAACATGGTCCGTGTTTGTGAAAACGTTTTCTGTTGCAAAGACTGAAAAAACGTTGAAATTTAAAAGAATTCAAGAAAGTTCTAGAAAAGATATCGAAAGAGCTTTCGGAGTCCTACAAGGTCGTTGGGGAATTATACGACAACCCGCCTCGTGCTCATTCGATCAAACGCTTTGAAAAGGATCATGTATTGTTGTGTAATGTTGCATAACATGATATTGGAAGACGAAGATTTCGTAGTGAATTTAAGAGATGTTTTCGTTGATCCAACGCCAGACATTCCACAGGAATGGACCGAAAGATGTGATTTACATGTTCGAAAACACAAAGAACTCAGAGATAGCAAAGTACACAACGATCTTCGAGATGACCTTGTGGAGCATGTTTGGAACCGTAACTACTAGTTTGTAATTTTTATTTCTTGTTTACGTATTATCTTTTTTATGTTTTTACTTTTATTGTAATGTGTTTTTTTAAATGAATGAAGTTAATTTTAGTTAATATTATGTATTTTTAATTTTATGTAAAAAAAAAATTCCAACGGCACCAGATTTTCTGGTGCCAACTGTTTGGGTTTCTGTAGATATAAGATAACAACCATTATTGATATATGGAAAATGGCATACAATCATCATTTATATGTATGATAAGCATTACTTGGCAAAAAACTATGATAAATGTATATTCCAGATTCTGTGAGTGCAAAATTTAGATAAGGTGGACCATGTAACTTACTGATACAAAGCTGAAGAAGAATAATTTTTCACAAAATCGAAACCAAGTGCAGCTTGTCCAGATGACGAAGAAACTTTTATCATCCATGTTGCTGGATTGTAGTTTATTAGTTGTGGATAATTCATTAAACTCATTAATGATCTATATCTTTCTGTTTCTTCTTGTAATCCTATAGTTTACTAAGGTTTTAACTTGCGTGGACTCTTATTGCATTTGATTTTAGTATCGCATTCAGTTACAACCAATTTTGTTGTGTGCATCATAAGACGTTGAAACTCAGAACCATTAAAATCATTCAAGTTAGCTGGTAAGGGACTTTTAGTGATTTTACCTTTTAGTCCTTTTCTTTAGCTGTGTCCGAACTTCTGTAAATTAGTAAACATATTTACATTAGATCAAGTTAGTAGAAATCAATGTAGTCAGAATATTTGACTAACAAAGTACATGCTGAGGGAGATTCAATGCTGGATACAGTAATTCGAGCGCTTTTGTTTTGGTTAGATTTTGAAAGCCTTTGTGACTGCCTTTGTGGTTGCATCTTGCTTTATGATTTGTGAATACAGATTGTTGTGAATACAGATTTGTGGTTGCGTTTAGTAATTCCGTATATATACTGTTAAATTGGGATAAACATATTATAAGTTATAATTATCTTTAAAGAAACTAAGTTATAATTATCTTCAAAGAAACTATGGCGTGTTTTGGTGATTCATCTCTTTTGAAAATCGATTCAATAATTATCTTCTATTTTGCAGGGATTGATATGTTAAGAAAATAAATTCCTAAATTACCTTAAAATTATATTCATTTAGATAATTTCACTACCGAATTTGAATTTTAGAACTAATTTTATTTTCATCACCTTTTATATATATTAAGTTGGGAGATATATTTCAAAAAAATATGTTAGTCTAGTGGTTATATGGTTTGTTAATGTCACTAATTACACAACAAGGTTATAGGTTTGTATCTTCGCAGCGATTATTTTTTTAAAAATCGAAATTTCTTTCAAAATAGTGATGACATGGCAACAAATCATGATGACATGACATTGTGGGATGATTAGTAGGCATTATGACGTGGCATGCATCCTCTTATATATAATGTGTGTGTGTGTGTGTATATATATATATATATATATATATATATATATATATATATATATATATATATATATATGTGTGTGTGTGTGTGTGTGTGTGTGTGTGTGTATATATATATGTGTGTGTGTGTGTGTTAAAGAGGCTTATATCTTTAATTATTACCTCTGCAGCATATGATACATAACACATATCCCCCCACTTAAGATGAACAATATCAAAAGTGCTAATATTAGGGGGTCTTTATAGATTAAAAATGATAGGTCTTCAATGAACGCGCAAAATTTCCGAACCCATTTCCCCGAACCAATAGACTTTAGTAGCTAGGTACTTCAACGCAAATAAAATATAGACTACAGGGTTGGCTAAGGTCAAAGGGTGTAACGATACATTTAACATAAAGGGTTAAAAACAAGGATTGGCTTAACAAGGTGATCTAGGGGTATCTTGCACTAAAAGTGAGTGCAAACAAGGGTTTTACACGGGAGGTCGACAAGTTAGTGTAACAAGTCGATAAACACACACATATAGGCTATTTGGGGTGAATTCCTAAGATGTTGCCTTCTTAAACCGTCTATTCTAACTAATCAATTAGGTCTCGAAATGATGTACATGCCAAGTTCTAAAGTCTACAATACTACCAGCACACTTATATTTTTTGTGGAGATTTTGTATAATGGATGAAAACAGAATCATTAGGATTAACCTCGCCAATTGAATTTAACAGTGCGCTCGGCAAAGATTCATTTTAGTTTAATAAGAAAAACATGTCAAAAATTTTAAAATTTGCACAAATTTTCTAAGAAAACTAGATAATCAAAGGCAAATATAGGTTAATTGGTAATTTTACTCCCATCTCCTCACTTGGTTTGTACAATGTCCCTATTGTACATTTAAGGAAATGAAATTGACAGAATAAGAGTAGAATTAGAATAAAAGACTCCCCTGAGCATTGCTCTTCACTTCGAGTGATAATTGCAAGAGATGAACTCTTGATCGTTGTATCCTGAGCAATCTCGTATCCCCTGAAGTCACTAAACCAACTACATGCATTAAATGTTTAAAAGGAAATTATACAGGAAAACCTAACTCACTTTTAAAGGAGTCACGGTTGCATTTAGCATATGCAATAAGCCTTTTAAACCACTTAGTGGCCCAAGTGGACGAGTGAAGTCTCATGAGGGCTTCCAAATAACATACCCACAAAGTTCATTTAATTGTTGATGACATCAAATAATGTTACTTTTATAGCATCATTTATCCAATGTAAATAACCCATTTTGTATAATTATTGCAAGAATTACTTAATCATTTGTATTTGATAAATTGCAGTAATTATGGAGTACTTGGTAAAGATTAGCAAAAAGGCACACATTCTGGAGCTTAAACGAAGACATTTGAAGATTACTGTTCTGAAATCCTATATGCCGTATCCATCAAGGAAGATACGGCGTATCTGTGCATGCACTTTACAAGAAACCACAAAGATATAAAGTCCAATACGCCGTATCCAGAAGACATCTATACGCCGTATTTAATATAAAGTAATAAAATATTCTGGAAGATATCGAACGTGATCCCTACTCCAAGAAAGCCCCAATACTCCGTATCTATCTCTCACGATACGCCGTATCGACCAAATTTCATACAGTATAAATAGAAAACTTAAAAATGGGTTTTTAATGTGCTTGATCGTATTTTCGATACCTTAACCACAAAAGTTGATTTTCAGAAGAAAAGAAGAGCAGAAGAGGTCAAGCAAAGCTATTAATTCTATAGTAAACACCATGTAATCTCCTATACTCTTGTAATCGTTTGATTTTTGGTATCATTCGTTTAACTCGGTTAGTTTACCTTGGTTAGATTATTACTTTTGTATTGATTACAATGATTAAGGGCTAATACCCTTGGGTATTATCCATGGCTATGAAGATTTAAATGTTTGGTTTATTTATATCGAATGCTTAATTTATCGTTGATTGCTTGTTTATGTTATCATTGTTTCTTGTTTTACGTGTTTTAGTATTGCCGACTATCATTCAACTAGATCTAGTGATACCGACCAAGTTAGCTAGATGTCGGGATGGCTTATATAGGGTTTTATTTAATCTAGATCAATAGAGACACAATTAAGCCCTATCTGTACATTTGGGATAGGTGAAACAAATTGGACTAGAGGTGACCTAGGATCAACAAATAACGTACTGATTCTTTTGGTAAAGACTTGGACAGTAGACTACTAGAATATAAATTTCCATTAGGCAGTAAGTGGGTAAAGTCTCTATGATCTAGGGTTTAATAAGATCACCATTATTAATCACCTATGATAGATTATAATTAGTAAATAGGATGCTTTATGCGGATGCGTTTAATTGTGACAGAATTCTACGTGTCTAGGTTTTAGGAAGAAGTCTCGCCTAAATCTTGGAATGATATGCCGCCTCGAGATTAGCACTCATTGCACTAAACAAACAAAGCAACGTTTTAATTGGATTAATCATGGTTAATACAGTTTTCTTATATTTGACTAGACCGCTCTTTTATCTTTTGTTTGTCTGCTTGCGTGTGTTATTGTGTCTTAAACTGATCTAAGTTACCACAAAACCTGTGCCAGTCTCTCAGGCTGAAACCCCACCCCCCTTATCCGTTAGAATTAGGATTAACATAGGTTTGACATAGAATATAATTAACGTAGTTTAAGTTAACTTAGTTTAGTTAACCAAAATATTGATAAAATAAAATATTAGTTCTCGCTCTTAGTGATCGACACCCTACTTACCACGAAACTCTATCTGATCGGGTACACTGTCCGTTAAAGTGTTGTTTTAGGTAAAGTTGGCAAAATATAAATTTAAAACTTGAATACTCTAAAATAAACCCTACACGGAAACACAATCAAGTTTTTGGCGCCGTTGTCGGGGAGTGAAATTTTAATCTTGACTTTTATTTAATATTTTGGTTTTTAACATTAGATTAACCTAACCCGTAGGATTAGTGTAATTTAGATTAGTGTAAAACTCTGTATTATTTGCTTGTATATTTGTTTATTTTATTGTTTTGTGTGTTTAATTGTTTTTTATACACTGTTCTGGCCGATAACCTGATACGACGTATTCAGTTCAATTGATACGGCGTATCTAATTTTCTTAGCCAATACTACGTATCCATTCTGCTTAGCAATACGACGTATTCAATCAATTGTATATGACATATTGACTGCAGTTCCCATTATCTTTGCAAGTTTATTTTTCTAGAATAGCTTTACTTTAAATCATGTCTTTCTTTTCAGGAACAGCTTTCGGACTTCGTCCATATCACTTTTACCTATCTTGAAAGAAGATTAACGATGGAAGAAATGTTATACAAATTTATTGATGAAGGAAAACGAGAACATGAGGAGATGAGAGCATTCATCAACGAATTTAGAACAACCAACAAGCTCTTGTTTAAAGAAAGGAACAACTCATTAAGTGAGCTCAGGTTTGAGGTACACGAGTTTTTAAGGGTTATCGATAATGCTCTGATATCAAATTATGAAGTTAAAGGAGTAACTACTATAGGTGGAAAAACAACAACTCAAGATATTCAAAGAAGAACCTCTAGTGGTAAATCACAACAAGCCAGTTGAGCCAAAGGAAGTCCTTGTCGAAAATCAACATCAGAAAACCAACGAACCAGTTGTTCAACCATCATTTGGTGTACAAACACCATCGATTCCTTTTCCCCGAATGTTGAGAAAAGAAAAAGAAGAGGCTCAGCAAAAAAAGGTTCTTAGAAAATTTAAAGCAACTGCACATCAATTTGCCCTTCATCGAAACCCTTGCTCAAATGCCAAAGTACGCCAAATTATGAAAGGTTTGCTAACGAATAAGGCTAGACTTGAAGAAGCTTGTACCATTACTATGAACGAAAGGTACTCAGCCGTATTACTAAACAAGCTACCATCAAAGGAAAAAGACCCAAGGAGTTTTACTATTCCTTGTGACATTGGGCAATTGCATATTAATAATGCGTTAGCAGACCTAGGAGCTAGCATAAGTTTGATGTCGTATACGATGTATGAAAAATTAGGTCTAGGAGAACCCAAGCCTACTAGAATGAGCTTAGAACTTGCAGATAGGTCGATCCAGTACCCAAGGGGAATAATTGAAAATGTTCTTATAAAAGTTGATAAATTCATCCTTCCCAATGATTTTGTCATCTTAGATATGCCCGAAGACTCTAGGGTTCCTATAATTTTAAGGAGGCTATTTTGGGCAACTGCTCGAGCTATGATAGACGTATTTAATAAAAAGATAACACTAAGGGTAGGGGATGATGAAGTAATCTTCGACGTAGATCAATCAATTAAGAGACCTCCCAATGAAGATGATGAATGTTATAGAATTGATGACTTAGATGACACGATCAACATGGAAACTCAGGAATTACTATGAAATGATAAGTCTGATTCATTTTTACTTAAAGGGTTGGAGAAATCGATTAATCAATCAGACCTAGAAAGCTGTGAATCTTTAGGAAATAAGTCTGACGATGATTCTGATCTAGAAAAACTAATACGACATATCGATTCTTTTAATACGCCATATTCAGTTGCACAAGAAACAACGAGACCTGATGGAGTTGAAAGTGAACACCTTTATTCAGCTAGTGCTAACGAGATTGATGAAAAGAAACCTGAGCTAAAAAAATTGCCTCGCCACTAAGAATACGCATACCTATATGGTGATAAATCATTTCCTATAATTATCTCATCTAAGTTGTTCGAAAAGGAGAAAATGCTACTTTTGCAGGCACTGGAGAAACATAAGGGAGCAATTGCTTGGAAAATGTCAGATATCAAGGGAATAAGCCCATCATTTTGCACGCACAAGATCTTAATGAAGGATGACTTCAAACCAGTCATTTGGCCCCAAAGGCGTTTAAATCCTAAAGTGCAAGATGTGGTGCTAAACGAGATTGTTAAGCTACTCGATTCCGGACTGATTTATCCAATCTTCGATAGTTCGTGGGTTAGCCCTATTCATGATATCCCAAAGAAAGGAGGAATGACTGTAGTGTTGAATGAAGATAATGAATTAATTCCTTCTCGTACAGTTACAGGATGGAGAGTGTGCATCGATTATCATAAACTTAATGATGCAACTCAAAAATATCATTTCCCTATTGATCAAATGTTAGAACATTTATGTGGGAATGAATACTACTATTTTCTTGATGGTTTTTCAGGATTCTTCCAAATTCCAATTGTAACACCCTCAAATCTGAGTATGCAGCGGAATGTTGAATATCCGAGGGCGTTACTTTATGGATCAATAGCACAAGATAAGAGAACGACCACTAACGTGTCGTTTTAATAAGATACATTGGATTAACAAAATACTTGTTCATTACATAAGCTTATGGCTTCAAATTGTTCGACAATGTAAGTAAAGATTTCGGTTTATAACAAGTGTTCCCAAAATGTAATACGCCCAAATCTTTAGTACTGACTCTTTCCATAGAGTGACCCTCAATGTATCTGAGCACCCCGTGCCTTATTGACCTGAGAAAACATGCTTAAAATATCAACATAAAGTTGGTGAATTCATAGGTTTAGGTAAATCAATAGTAGGACCGCAAGATTTCCAAGTGTATGATTAAGCAACAAATGCAAACATCATAAAAAGTAATTACGTTTTCCTAAGCTCATGACACTAAAGCTCGACATGTATGAATGCAATATATTGCCAATGAATGCCCGTGAATGATGTTCTAACCCGCAACATCCTAAATCCGACATGCGTTAGGTCATTCCCGGTGATAGCTAATCACCCGAACGGGGATTGTCAATCCTAAATAGATCTATCTATAACATTCGCGCTCACAATCCAGTAATTGACAGTTCATGATAAAGGGCTCAGTGGGTTATCGCTACTTAGGCAAACACGTAATCATTGTATAAAATGTACACTTACGTCCAATTTGTAAAACAAGCATGTTCTCACCCCAAAGATGTAAATCATTTAAGAAATTGTATCTAAAACTTGGGTATGAACTACCTTGTAATAGTCCTCTGAAAATGATTAATATATCATAAAGTATGAATCAACGTCAGATTACCTACAGTAATACCGGCCAGTCTTAGTCTACAAGTTTAGGCTAAAGACTCAATGTATAAACTACAACAAATTGCCAGTTTATATATACTGTTATCACTTGTGTGGTGGTGTACGTGTTTAATGTATTTGAAATTGTTGATGGCTCTTGGAAAGGTAAACTATCCCATACGTTCTTGTCTACGTATAACGGTTATTAATAAATATTTGTATTTATAAAATCGTAGGTTTAACTCGTATTTTTCCTGAATACAAGCGTTCCGCTATAAGTTAAATGTTTATGAAATCACTTTCGTTCACAAAATACCCTTAAGTTTCTTATAATTACAAAACAGCCCTTGGGTATATAAAATATATACTATTTTACATTTCAAACCCTTAAGTTTTCATAATTACACATTTAGTCCTCCAACTTTACACAATTTTCATTTTAGGTTCTTACATGTTTTAAACAGCCCTTGGCATTTCAAATGTTATAAAAATAGTCCCTAACTATAAGGAATCCAGTTTTGACAGTTTTAGCCTCGCTAGTTTGTAATTTACACTTTTAGCCCCTTAACTTTACAAAAATCGCATTTTAAGTCTAATTAAGTTCTAACAAGTGACATTAGATTTCATTAAGCTCCAATAAGCCATATAAGCTGTTCCAGCTTATAAATAAGCTCGGGAGAGTTTATTTTGGCTTAATGGACCTTATTGGGACCGTTAAGGTCTAATAAGTGTTTTAAAGGTCCGATTAAGTTTTAAAAGGCACGAAGGAACTTGGTAAGCTTATTTAAGTTATGGGAAACTGTTTGGGCTTAATAATAAGCTCGGATGAGCTTATTTAGGCTTATTGGGCTCGTTAGCCCAATAACCTTAACCGAATGATTTGTAAAAGGCCCATTAAGGTTTCCTCACATGATCTAACTCATTTTCTTAACTCAATAAGCTTATTAGGGTCTGTTTTAGGTTTGGCTTATTCCATAAGCAAAATAAGCCGCATTATTAGGCCGTTTAGGCTCGATACAAGCCCGATAAGGGTTCTAGGGGTTTGGGCTTATTCCTTTTTGTTTGTTAGCTTGCCTAGGCTTATCACAAGGCTTATAAGCTGTCTAAGCTCACAAATAAGCTGTCCTAGCTTATTTGCGGCTTATGGGCTACGTGGGCTTACGGTAATGGGCTAACGAGCCTATTTAAGGATCCGCTTGGTTTTTAAAGATACCTAGGGTCTATATAAGCCCTAATAAGCACATTAGGCCTTTGAATAAGCACATAGAGCTTATAGCCAATCTATGGACCCCACGGTATCGTCTGTTGGGCCGGTTGGGCCCAATAGTAGGCTGCCACACCCTATATACCCCTTATGCGGCCCATTAGGTTCACTAGTTGGTTTCTAGGGTTTTAAATCTTTAGACAAGCACTCGAATTTCATTATAAGCCACAACCATAAGCCAAGCTTACTCCTTTGTGGGCTTCATGGCCCAACAGTGGACGTATACATCCACTGTGGGTCTAAATGTTTTGGGTTTGTGACGTTAAATCATAAGCCGAACATCTTGAGTTTATTTGTTCGACCTACGGTTTGTGTTTAACACATGCAAGTGTTTAATAAGGTAGTACACCCTCCCCCAAGCCTCGTCATTAAGACTTTTACGTATAGTTTACGTATAGTTTATGTATAGGTTTTCATGAAATTTGTTTGTAAAGGTTTTTGTTCACGTTGGTGTTAACGTTTGCATCTAAACGAATACGTTTGAGACCCTAGTTCATTTTTAAGTCATATTTCATATGTTTTAACATATTCATCACCACACAAGCCTTATACAAGTATTTATACATACATCATCACGTATGGTTTCACGTTAGTGCATTATTTACGTGACACAATGTCTAGCGATGAAGAAATAATTAAAATACGAGTTGTATACATTTAAACGTGACTTACAAATAGTCATAGTGGCTTGGTCCTGTCTTTTAACGAGTAGAGTGTCAACCTCAATATATACATGATCGTATAACCCATTGTACGCCAACCCTTGGCTTGTGTACCTCCTTATACACCTGTATAGAAATCCTAGTGTTGTTTGTAGGTTCAAATGAGTTGTAAGGTTGTTTGTTCGCGTCTTATGATCTGAACTATAGGAGAGACAAGGATGGTTTAGATTAGAGAGTGTTTAGTGTAGGTGTGAGTTTTCAAGAGTGCTAAATGGTAAGAGTATGTGTGTATTTATAGGCCAAATACTTAGTTACATGTCTCTTAGTCTCAAACAAACCAAACCAGCCCCTATCTAGGTGGTTTAGTGGTTTCTAGTTAATTACATATTGTTTTTAGCCAAACCACTAAGTACAATCTTTAATTACTAAGTGAATGTACAAGATTTAGCTAGATTATTGAAATCTCATGGATTTTGTGCATATACATGCATTAACCGCGAGTATCAAGGCCAAAGAGGGATCCAAAGAGGTCTTTACCCAGTGTGTATTAGCTTGTACATGTACTTAGGGATCATAAGGAAGATTTCTAGTTGGTTTATGTGTACATATGTGTATAACAGGCCCCTTTGTGGTTTATATACACAAAATTGATTTATTTTTGTGTTAAGGTAGTAAAAGTGGGTATTGGTTTGAGTCTAGGTAAGTCTAGGTATTTCTGGGGTGTGTCCAAATGTATTTTATTGCGAAACGTAACCCCTTTACGTGACCAATAAAAATAAAATATGCCAAATTGATAATTATCTTCTTAATAATTATTTATTACTTGGTTAATTCAAACCTTAATTTATTTGGTGACCGTTTACATTAAATGATTATTTCTAGTCTACGCGATTTGACTTAAAAGTTAAATTAAAAGTGAACGCGTATCGGACCAAAATAAATGGTGACGAATAAATAAGGGTCGTAAAATGACCTGAAATTGAGAAATGTTACAGTCTCCACCCATTAAAAGAGCTTTGTCCTCAAAGCTTAAGACCTTGTAGTAGATGACGAAGCCCGGTTTATGAAAAGCTATGGGTATTTTTGTTTGAAAGAATCTTCACGTTCCCAGGTGAACTCAGGACCTCTCCTAGAGTTCCAGCAAACCTTAACCAATGGTATCCGGCTTTGCTTCAATCGTTTGATCTCTCGTTCTATGATTTCAACGGGCTCTTCCACAAACTGGAGCTTATCGTCAACATGAATTCCTTCTAATGACATGACTAATGGTTCATCAGCGTAACATCTCTTCAGATTAGATACATGGAAAGTATGGTGAACTCTGCTCAACTCTTGAGGAAGTTCCAGCCTGTAGGTAACTTTCCCAACTTTTGCTAACACCTTGAAAGGTCCGACATATCTTGGGTTCAGCTTGCCCCACTTACCGAACCGTACGACCCTTTTCCAAGGCGAGACCTTAAGCATAACTCTGTCCCTAACCTTGAACTCCGTCAACTTTCGTTTCTGATCGGCGTAGCTCTTTTGTCGATCCTGAGCAGCTTGCATCCTCTGCTTGATCAGGATGATCTTTTCCGTTGTTTCTTGGATCAATTCTGGACCAGTCAGTTGGGCTTCCCCAACCTCGGCCTAGCACACCAATGATCGACATTTTTGACCATACAGTACCTCATAAGGGGCGGCCTTTATGCTAGCGTGATAACTGTTGTTGTATGAAAACTTGTCCAATGGCAAATGTTTAACCCAGCCTTTGCCAAAATCGATCACGCAAGCACGTAGCATGTCCTTGAGAGTTTGAATGGTTCTCTCGCTCTGGCCGTCAGTTTTTGGATGATACGCAGTGCTCATACTAATATCTGTACCCAAAGCTTTCTGAAATGATCTCTAGAAATTTGATGTGAATCTCTCATCACGATCACAAATGTTTGAAACAGGTATTCCGTGTCTTACTACTACATGTTCAGGTACAACCTTTCCAACTTGTCCAATGGATCATTCTCCCTTATTGGCAAGAAGTGAGCAGATTTTGTAAGTCGATCCACAATCACCCAGATAATGTACAAACCTTGTGACGACCTAGGAAGCTTGGTGATAAAATCCATTATGATATTATCCCACTTCCATTGGGGTATCGTTGGCTGTACTAACAACCCCGATGGCCTTTGATGTTCGGCCTTGACCCTCGCACATGTCAAGCACTTGCTAACATAGGTGGCAATGTCAGCCTTCATGTTGGCCACCAATATAGCTTCTTCATGTCTTGGTACATCTTTTCGGAACCGGTATGGATAGAGTATTTCGACTTGTGGGATTCGTGCATAATCACGGATGTTAAGTCTCCATAGCAGGGTAACCAGCTCCTGCCGTTTAAACATAAAGTTCTATCGACGCGTGGTTCCAACTTTTCCTTGGGTATATCCTTTCTGATCATACCGCCTACATCTTCATTCTCAAGATTCTCTGGTTTCAGGGCTTCGATTTGAGCTTCTAATATTCGTTTGGGAAGATCCAATCCAATGGTCATGACTAAGGGTTGAACCCGCAATGGCTCAATCTGTTCCTTACGGCTCAATGCATCATCCACTACGTTTGCCTTCCCTGGATGATAACGAATGTTACAATCGTAATCACTTAGCAATTCTAGCTAACGGCGTTGCCTCATGTGCTTCTTTTGGTCAAGAATGTGTTGGTAAAACTTTTTATGGTCGATGCAACACGTGCATTTATTCCATATAGATATTGTACTACATATCTTTTTAGAGCAAACCACCACCGATCCAAGTTCTAATCAATGTGTGGTATAGTTCTTCTCATGAATTTTTAGTTGCCGGAGGAAGCATAGGCAATCCATTCTCTCTCTGCTTCAACACAGCGCCTAAACCATTGTGTGATAGCAAAACAACAGACCACAAAATCCTCGCTTCCTTCAGGTAAAGCTAGAATTCGCGCACTGCACAACTTCTGCTTTATTAACTGAAAAGCATTTTCTTCTTTTTCACCCCAATCGAACTTGATTCCTTTCTGAGTAATCTTTGTCATTGATTTAGCAATCTTCGAAAATCCCTCAATAAACCTTTGATAGTAACCAGCAAGACCTAAAAATTAGCGAATCTTTGTCGGCTGTCTTAGGAGTATGCCAATCTTAATAGATTCCTATCTTGGCTGGCATCCACATGGATGCCTCTACTATAATGAGTGATCGAGAAATTGTTACCTTTAGAATCACAAATTTTACACTTTGAAAACTTGGCTATGACTTCGACCTTTATGCAATATTCCATAAATTGCACTTAAGATGTTCTTGTGCTCTGTATTGTCTGTTCGACCCCAAACCTAGATCGATTCCTTTGGTTGTCTAAGGATTAAATTACCTTAGTAAATCTAAATAATCTTGTTGTAGAAACGTTATATGTATATAAAGGGCATGCTGAATTCTAACACTTAATACTCTAGAAGTAAAATCAATGAAACAGGTAATCTGAACAAACAAAAGATATAACCCAATTGCTCCCATATTATTAGTCAATATTACGAGTACTCTTACTTAGTTCTGGGTTTCAAACACTTAAAAGCTTTTCTCTTAATCATACTTTGAAACTATTGAAAATTATATGCAAACTGATGATAATGGGATTTCTCAACTAATGCCCTTTGTGCCTCCTTTTATAAGACTAAGGAGTCCTAGTCGGCTGGCTTATTCTCATTACATTCCTAGATAGCTTAATCTTTTCTAACTAAAATGTAATCTTCTAAATAAATACATTTATTATATATTTTACATAAATATCCAATACTTATCTTCACAAGGTATTCTTGTTCTCCAAAAATATTTTATCTTTTAATTCGTCTTTATCCTCATTGATAGTTGATGTCTTTCAACAGTTGTATCCTCTCACAGTGCAGCACTATAAACATAAGCAAAGTTTTAGTAACATTAAGTACTTCGAGATACTAATATATACTAGCAGTAGTAAACTTGTACTAGCAGTCTTACATTTTACCATTGATGCACTAACTACTTAGCTTATATTTTAGTCTTTAACACTGAGCAGTCTTAACTTCAATTAACAACAGTAACTTTATGCTATCGTTCTAATTATACTAACAGTAGTAACTAGCAGTGGTAACATTATTCTGCCTTCAGTAATAAATACTTAGCATATTCCTCATTATGTTACCTTGAGCAGTAGTAACTTCTACGAATCCATAAAGTCTTTTAAGTCCCAACAATCCTCCCCTAAACTTGATGTTCATCTTTTGAATCTTCAAGTTTCTTCTTTAAAAGTCTTCATCATACTCAGTAAGATGCATTCAAACCTTTCATAGACCTTTTTGCTGTTTTACCATAAGCTTTAGCAGTTGATAGCACATCTCATTTTGATGATCTGTTTGAAGTTTCTTGTTTAGCATATTGGTGATGGTTATTGGTGTGAGGGGATATCTTTTTTCAACCAACATAAAAATGTGAAGATTGTCAAACCTTACAAAGTGGACTCTAGATGAATCAATCAACTTCCAAATGGTCACCATGTATCCTTGTAAAATTCTTCATACATCACTCCTTTTGTCTAGTTGAAACATAACTTTCAAATCTCCCCACAACACTCTTTCAAACTCATTTTCAAGCCTTGTATCACCATACTTTTGCCTTCCACTATCCTACCTGAGAGTTTCCAAGTATCTATTTGTCTTTCTTGTGTATCCTTATCATTGAAGAGTATCTCTTGGAACTTCCATATGCTCTTATCAACTGATAATGTATCATCATACCTTCTTTAAGAAGCTTGTAATCAATAATCACTGGTAATTTGGTAGCAAGTGGTATAGCATCAATTGCTATATCTTCATCCTTTTTAATCACCAAAAGCTTCTTTAGCTCAACTTCATCAACTTTATCTGACTCTTTTTCTTTCTCCACTTTCTGTTTCTTTGAGGATTCTTGCTGTTGTTCTTTCCCTGCTCTTTTCCTTCTAAGCATCTTCTTTCTGCTGCCTTTAGCTGTTTCCTCACTACCTTCTACCTTCTTTTCTTTGCTTTCCTGTACCTCAGAACCCATAGCCACAAAGGTATTTACCCTCTTCATTTCCTTATCAAACAACTTTTGAATTTCATCAAAACTCTTTCCCTTTAGCTGTTTGTATGTGTATCCACCCATGTGCTTAAGATAAGTAGACATTTGAGTTCTCTTTTGTGCCTTGGTAGGAGGTCTGTTTCTCTTTTCTTGTGCTCTAAGTGCAGCAAAATGTTTTCTTCTTTTCTCTATTAGTTCCATAAATAGTTTTCCTTTTTACTTCAATCTGTCATCTCTTTCTTTCTTTATTAATTGGAGTCTCTCAGCCAGCAATCTATTAGCCTCCATAATAGCTTGTGTATTTTCCCATGACTCAATCAATGCTATGTTGGCTTCTTCTTCTTGTTTCTTTGCTAGCTTTTGCTCTTCTATCAATTCAGCATCCAACTTAGCTTGAATATCTCTTGCAATTTGTTCATCAAGAGCAATTTGATCTTTTCTCTTTAAAGGAACTTCAGGCTCAATCATAATACATTTTCCTTATCTTTAGAACATTGAAGGTTGTGTCTCTTATGAACTCATGAACTTTACTTGCTCCTTTACTACTACCCATCTAGCTTGGTATTTAGTTGTGTTGTTTGTAACAGCCGTAGTAACAACTTTAAGATTAGCTGCTTTAATTGTATAGGTGTCTAAGCCAAAGTATATTTCTTCAATTGTTGTAGGAGCAACACTATCTTTACACCTAGGCAGTAGTAATGCTTCACCAGCTAGTATATCATCGGTTAGTACTCTGTTCATCTTTCTCATCAACTTTAGCTTCTACAGGCATCTCATCAGCATCCAAAACTCCAGTATCAAACATCAATTCATCATCCTGTCTTTCTTGAGTTTCATCAACTAAAGTTACATCATAATCCTCATCAAGATCTGCAATACTCCTCCCCTGTTTGGATGCATCTTCAGGAGCACCCAAACTATCCTGATCTTCAGAGGACTCAACTCTCCTAGACATACCAACTTTCTTGAGTCTCTTCAAACCTGTAGGTCTTGACATTTTCTTCCTTTCCAACCTCTGGATCCCCTTCTTCAAAGCAGTAATCTCCTTTGCTTGAGCATCCGTTGCTTTTTCTAAATCAAGAACCTGTGTTTGCAATTTAGTACATAAAACCATCAAATCAGTTAGTTGCATGCTATCATCACCACTAGGTTGTAGATCATTGAAAGGTGTGGGTACACTTTCCTCATGCTCTGTCTCATCTTGAGGAACCTCTGCCTCCTGTCTCTGAGCCTTCTTAGATGGTTGTTTCTTCTTGGGTTGGGAAGATGAAGATGGTTGATCAATAATGGGTATTTGAGTGGAATCAGTTGGATGATCTGAATCCTCACCCACTTCTTCAGAAACTTGAACCATCATAGTATCATATATGGTGTATATTCTCTCAGAAATAATCCTTTCCCCAGCTCTCTTTTTCTTGGCAAAAACTTTCTTTGTGTGAAAGGGATTAACAAAAATCTTCTTGTGAGTTGACATATTACTAAGTTGTTGATTAATGAAAACTTGTAGAAAACATGGATACATCAAGAATTTGACTCCTCCATCTAAGTGTTTCACCATTGCATCAAAGATGTACTTAGACAAATTAAACTTCTGATTTGTTGCCAAGCATATGATCAAAGAAGCCATAGAACTACTGAACTCATTCCATGTAGTGGATTTAGCACTTAAGCATTGTGTAATAGTGTGAATGAAATACTTCCACTGTGGAGAGAAAAAGGCTTTATAAAAAGTAAGTTTTTGAGAAGGCTTTTCATACCCCATACGTGCCAGTTCTTCAAAAATAGTAGCAGTTGGAAGACAATCAGTACCTTCTGCATCATCCAAGTGAAGATCTTCCCTAATGCTTGACTAGATATTTAATAACCCTCTTCTTATCAACTAGGGCTTGTAACTGACGCACTCCATTAACTGTCTGAACCTTGGCAGTTGCCCAAAATTGTTCAATACAAGATGTGTAGATGATTGGATTGACTGTTAAAGCATAATGAACAGAACTTGCTTTCAGGAAATCAATTATCTCTTGCGAACCCATTACTTTTCTTCGGGTTTTTCAAGAACACGAACCACTCATTTTGCGTTTTAGCAAACTTGGGCCTTTGTCATAATGAGGGCTTTTTGATGATCAAAGATGAAAATTGAATTAGGTTTTATGATTAGAGAGTGTTTGAGTAATGGAAATCAAATAAAGAAGTAAATGAAACCCTTAATCGAAGTATTTATAAAAATCACTCTAGCAACTGAAACTTGAATGCGGCATTAACATATGCTTAACAACATAAACAAATACGAGCAACACTAATTTAAGCCTAACAGCATTAACTTAAGCTTAACAGCATTAAGTTGAAAATTGCAAGCCACTAGAAGGAATACACAGTATGTCATTCATTTTTTCATTCAATAAGCAATTTCTTCATCAAATTTGATTTACACAAACTCTCTTTCTGTTTTTATGCTCACATTATCTCTCGATTCTTTTTGCTCACATAATCACTCATTTCTGTTTTTATGCACACACCTCTCTTTCTATTTTTAAGCTCACAGAATCTCTCATTTCTTTTGGCTTACCAAACACTCTTTTCTTATTTTTATATGATACGTTGTGTACAAAAATTCATCAATTATCAATTTTTCATACTGTCCTCCCCACTTCCAAGTGTGTAACCTCTTGAGAGAGGTGGATCAATGGACTGTTTAGATGGAATCTCAAACCTAGTTTGAGCATCTACAACCCCCAATTTGGTATCTTGGCACCTGGGACCACTACCTGAACCAATTCCCTAAGGAGTTAATCTATTAAGTGTTGCCATGGATTAGGTCTTATTTGATGTTACCACTGTCCTGCTCTTCTTCTTAGCTAGAAGCAGTAGTGGCAGCCCTTTTCATTCTGTCACCAACTCCTTATGGACAGCCTCATCACCAACCTTTATTAGGGGGAGCACTAGACTGAGGTATCTTGGTGTCCCGACCTCTTTTGATATGCCTAGATGTGTTTGATTCTTTTGAACATACTTATGATATAACACATCCTTTCATCCATGCTTTTTGGTTGTATTAATAAGGAACCTCCCCTCAAACAATGCTTCAAGAGATAAGAATTTGGTCAAACAGTTGCAACTTTGGTGCCCATGACATCTCAACAGCATTACCTTGAATAAATCCAAAATAACAATAGTAGAGACTTTGAATCTATATTAAAGTGTATGCGGAATCTAAACCTTAATACTCTAGAAGTATTATCAATGAAACAGTAAGTATGAATGAATGAACACAAGATGTAACAAAATGCTTCAATATTATTAATGATAATAATACGAGTACTCTATCTTAGTACTAGGGTTTACAACCTTGAAGCTTTTCTCTTAATCGACTTTGACAACTATGAAAACTTATATGCAAAACTGATGATAATGTGATATCTCAACTAATGCCCTAGAGCCTCCTTTTATAGACTAAGGAGTCCTAGTTGGCTTACAATACATTTCTAAGATATCTTAATCTTTTCTAAACATAAACGTAATCTTCTAAATAAATACATTATGTATATCTTGTTACATTAAATATGCTCATATACTTATCCTTCACAAAGTATCTTGTTCTTCAAACAATTTTATCTCTCTTTAATTCGGTCTTTAATCCTTTGACAGTTAGAAAGTCTTCAAATAGTTGTATAATTTTCACCTAGCCAGCACTCTAATTAAATAAGCAGCAGTAACATTAGTACTAGCAGTACTAATATATACTAACAGTAGTAACTTGTACTAGCAGTCTTAACAGTTACCACTAGCAGCACTAACTACTTAGCTTATATTTTAGTCTTATTTTTATAACCACTACAAGCAGTTTAACTTCAAACTAACAGCAGTAACTTTATGCTTCGTTCTAATTTATACTAACAATTGTAACTAGCACGTGGCTAAACATTATAATTACAGTACTAACTACTTATCATAATTTCCATTATGTACCTGAGCAGTGGTAACTTCTAAGAATCCATGAAGTCTTTTAAGTCCCAATACTTGTCCGTTGAATAAATAAGTATTTCATCAATGAAGACTATTACGAACTTATCTAAGTAGGCCTTTCACACTCGGTTCATGAGGTCCATGAATACCGCAGGTGCGTTTGTTAGCCCGAATGGTATAACCTGAAACTCGTAATGACCATACCGAGTTTGGAATGCCGTCTTTGGAATGTCTTGTTCTCGTACTCTGAGCTGGTGATAACCCGATCTTAAATATATCTTTGAATAAATGCTGGATCCTTGGAGTTGTTCCAATAAATCGTCGATCCTCGAGAGTGGATAACGATTCTTCACAGTTAGCTTATTTAACTCTCGGTAGTCAATGCACATCCTGAATGATCCATCCTTCTTTTTGACAAATAAGTTGGGGCTTCCCAAGGTGAGGGAACTAGGTCTTATGAAGCTTTGTCGGAAAGCTCTTGTACTTGTTCCGAAATTCCTTCATTTCGGGAACGGTGCCAATCGATACGGGTGCTCCGAGCTTACGGGCGCGGATCCTGGAATCAAGTCCGATCTGGAATTCAATGGTCGAGCTGGAGGAAGACAGGCAAGTCCTCGGGAAACAACTTCAAAAAATCCGAACGATCGGGTACCGTCCTTAAGTTGCTTTCCTTCAGACTGATCATCCTCCTTTTGGCGGATTATCTGTGCCAAAAAGATCTGACATCCTCTTGCCATGTACTCTTGTGCCTTTGAACATGAAATTATGGTCAACCGAGATTCTCTGCCGTTGTTACTTTCGTCACCACAAAAAATTAAGGTTTCACCCCCATAGGGAATTCAAACAAGTTTCTCATCACACACGATCACGGCGTGATACTTTCTTAAATAATCCATGGCCGATCTATAATGTCGGAATTACTCAGTTCTAACGGGAATTAGATCTATGTTGACGGGTGAGTTTTAAGAAATTAAAAGTGCAAACCGCGTTATAATAGTGTCTACCCCAACTATTTTCCCGTCAGTTAATTCAACATCATAACTATTTTCTAATGGAGTTGGGACGATGTCAATCAGGGAACTAAACGCAGTAGATATAAAACTTCTATCGGCACCAGTGTCAAATAAGATAGATGCCATGCGGTGTTGTTTAAGAGGAACGTACCCTGTGAGACATTAGAGTCCGGGGTCCTACGATTGCATTACCATTCTGTTCTCTGCATTTCCAACTGCGTATACCCTGCCTTGTGGCGATTCCCATTTCCATCCTTATTCTTCAATTTTGGACAATCTTTTGATAATGTCCTGGGAGCTTCCACATTCAAAACAAACCATTCCCTTTTGGGAACTGCCCTATTGGCCCTCTGTGCATTAGCTAACATTAGAGTTGCCAGATACCTCTTCGCTGTTTTTGTCGTGGGCCAAAAGTGCCTACCTTTTTATATTTTTGGGATTTCTGAGTACACGAGCCATTGTTGATGGAAAATGCGCACTTGGTGCACTTGAGCAAAGATCCACCATAGGCTTCTTTTCGCCTGACCCCATACATAATTGTAGCACCTTGGCGACTTCTGTCTCTTGAGGGTTGTTTGTTGATGGCCATGGTTAGTTTTGATGGATCATCAGCTTCCTTTTGTTGCCAATTTGCCTTTCCGATGGTGCGGAGTTTCTGATCCATCAAGTCGTTGGCCAACTCAATAGTCTCATCCAACATCTTGGGTTTGGAAGACTTCACATTTCCATAAATGTTATCCGAGAGTCCACTGATGTACTTGTCAACCTTCTTAATTTCATTAGCAGCAAACTTGGTACATATCAGGGTTAACTCTTGGAAACGTTCAGTGTATATTGGAACATCATTCCCTTTGACCTTTAGGTTCCACAACTCGATTTCTAGTTTCTTGATTTCACCCTGCAGATAATACTTGTCCATCATTTTCTTCTTAAGTACTTCCCAAGTCATTGAATATGCATCAGGACCTAAGGTTCTTATCTAACCATTCCACCAAGTCAAAGCAGCCCCTAACAGAGTGCATGTGGCAAACTTAACCTGATTTTCAATAGCACAACCACTGATATTGAAAACTGATTCCATCTTTTTAATCCACCGGGTTAAACAGACAACACCTTCATTTCCTTTGAAGTTCAAAGGTTGACATTTCATGAAGTTAGCGTAGAAACAAAGGCATGTAGTTTTCATCATTCCTATCGGTTTATCCCCTATGAACTGTGTCTTCAGTCTCCGTTAGTGGGTGTTTCGCAGAAGAGCTTGATCAATCATAGCTTGAATGGATTCTGGAGTCATGTTGTTTGGGTTGGTGTTGTTAGGTAGGGTATTCGGTCCTCATCTTGTCACAGTGCCATGATTCGTCTAAATCACAAGCGACAAAACGTGAGGTCATGACAAGATATGCAATAATTTATAGATGAGACAAATCACACATGGGATGAATATTGTTTACAACATAAACACATTTATTTCATTTATAACTTGGAAAAAATTTTCATGAAATAGTTTTTGGTACAAAAATATAAGACAACAAGATCTAAGCTATGCTAGCGGGGAGAACCCTAATAATTAACATGCCTTATACAACGCTAGCAAAGTAAATATGACATTAACCCATAGATGTGGCTATCCACATTCCCTAGTTGCGTCCTGGTGATCTGGAACTTAACATCTGGTCCTGGGCTGTCTAGCTCTCTTTGCTGACTCTGCTAGTGCTAACAACTCGGCCTTGCATGTCCCCTATCTCTCGTTCTCATGTCTCTCATCACTAAGAGGAATCCTCTACCATTGTGCCTGATTGGTCTCTCGAAGCTTTGCATTCTCAGTCTACTGCATCTGGAGGAGCGAGTCTCAGTACTTGTGATTTGTGTTGGATAAGAGTACCCTGCAGCTGTAGCTGTGTCTGATGTGCCTAGATGTGGGACTCATGTGCATACACTTGCTCATGGTATGTCTGAAGCTCATAATGAACTGCCTGACTCAATCCTACTGAATGAGCCTAAGCCCTTAGGGAATGGATTGCATAGGCCCCCTCTTACAATCAGTATATGTCTCCTGATGAGCTATCATTCCTCTTATATAAGCAAGTTATCCTCTGGTGACGTCCATGTGACTCGCTGTTGATTTTACGAGTTCCTACTTATCATGAGCATCCTCTAGTAGAGCATATAAGTCATGCGTATCATGCTCATAGAGCTCAGCAAGCTTTGTAACCCTAGTATTGACCTCTCCCACGGTCATAGGTGCTATCTCAGGAACTGCCTCTGCTGGATCCACCCAAGTATCCCTAATACCATACCCAACCTCTCTAATCCCCTGTCGTCTCGCTTCAGCATCTACGATGCTGATAAACCCATAATCTATCCCCCGACCTCTGATAGGTCTAGCAGTAGAACTCTTCCCGACCTCCGATAGGTCTAGGGTATAGAGTAGACAAACACGACCTCTTGCGAGGTGGCAGCTCGGACTCAGGAATATCATCCCTATGGTAAGATGTGGTTGGTACGTTATAGAGTGGTAGGTAGTGGTGGCAGTGGAAGGTGATGGTAATGCGGCAGTAACCGCATCAACAAGGGCCTGGGTGGAGGCTATCCTGAGTGTCTGGATTTGGGTTGGATACCCAGATGATGGTAGTAATGGTGATGGCACAGGTGGTAGTGATGAATGTGCAGATGAGGCCGTGCACCTAGCAAGGCGCTCCCTTGTAGAGGGTGGTGATAGTGAGATAGGTGGTGATGGTGATGGAGTAGGCATGGCTAGAAGTCTCTCAACCTCTGCCTCTGGTGGAAGGGTTACGGAAGCTTGAAGCCGGACAGTAATCCTAGCTCCAATAGTAGTAATGTCAGTGGAGGGTGGTGGTGTAACAGGCTCTTTTCCCTTAGGTGGGGAACCAAGCTCAACGGTAGGTACAACAACAGCGGAGTCGGGTAGAGCTAAGTGCTCATCCACCTCCTCCTCATCCTCCTCATCCTCATCCTTATCATCGGCGTTATCCCCGGATGAATCGTCATCATCATCATCTCCATCCTCTCTTCCGTCCATGGGATAGTCAACCGGACCATCCTCTGTCTCATCATCCTCATACTCCTCTGGATCTAACTCAGTAACATATCTTGGTAACTCAGTAGTAGGTGAAACAACAGGAGGTAATGGCTGCTCCTCATCCGGATACACATGCTCATCCTCTAATGGTATATACTCAGGGTACATAGGCTCTGGCACATAGTCAGGATCATGTGGCTGTATGAATACAGCTCACGTCATCTCGTTTGTTGTACTTGGTTGGTGTCTGTGGCACCTCAGGGCAGGTATGTAATCTGGTGCGATGGTGGGGCTTCGGGCTGCCATAGGATTATATTCGTATCCGGTTATCGATGACTCGTAGAGTAGAGAACCACGTCCCGAACAGCTCCTCGTCAGCTCCCCAAAATACCCTCCCTGGCTCAGAATCGGTGTAGACGGAAGTGTAGGTAACCATAGATGATGCAGAAGACATGACTGCTGTAAAAACAAAAAAAACAAAAGAACTTATATAAGTATTAATTTTAAGACCCTTGTAGTAATATACGTAATATAATTTATATACTCGTATATCAATCATGCAAGCATTTAGTAAACTACTAATGCTAAAACAGTGTATGTCATGTAAGTATATATGCTAGATGCACACAAGTATTATGTGTGTCCCACGTGCAAACCCATTGTGAATGCAGTGTTGAAAATGGTTATAGTCTGACATAAACTTTTGTCCTGTTCTCTATAACTTGGCTCTGATGACCATCTGTCCCACACCCCATAAATGGGGTTGCAGCGGAATATTGAATATCCGAGGGCGTTACTTCATAGATCAATAACACAAGATATGAGAACGACCACTAAACGTGTCATTTTAAAAAGATACATTGGATTAACAAAATACTTGTTCATTACATAAGCTCATGGCTTCAAATTGTTTTGACAATTATGCAAGATTTCGGTTTTATAACAAATGTTCCCAAAATGTAATACGACCCAAATCTTTAGTATTGACTCTCTCCAAAGAGTGACCCCCAATGTATCTGGGCACCTCGTGCCTTATTGACCTGAGAAAACATGCTTAAAACGTCAACATAAAGTTGGTGAATTCATAGGTTTATATAATTTAAATTGTTGGGACCGCAAGATTTCAATGGTGTTATGATTATGCAAAACAGATGCAAAACATCATAAAAGTAAGTGCATTTTCTAAGCTCATGGACACTGAGCTGACATGTTGAATGCAATAAATTGCCAACATTTGCCCATGAATGATGTTCTAACCCGCAACATCCCAAATCCGACATGGTATACGTTTGTTGTCCGGCAAACCGGCACAGTGAGCGCTACTCACCCAAACGGGGTCGCCTCCCAATTAGATCTATTTTTAAACACTCTGGCGCTCATATACCTAGTAATTGACGTCATGATAAAGGGATCAGTAGGTTATCGCTTACTTAGGCAAATACGTAATCATAGTATAAAATGTACAACTTGCTGTCCAATTTGTTATTTGCAAAGGCATGTTCTCACCCAAGATGTAAATCATTTAAATAATTGTAAAACAGGGCTATGAACTCACCTGAGTAGGTAGTCCTTTGTGAATGACAAATATATCCAAGTATGGCAAATGAATCACACCGTCAAATACCTAAGTAAATACGGCCAATCTTAGTCTACAAGTTTAGGCTAACGACTTAATGCATAAACTACAATAAATTGCTAGTTTATATATACTGTTATCACTTGTGTGGTGGTGCACATGTTTATTTCATTTGTCTTTACTTGATGGCTCTTGGGAAAGTATACGATTACACACGTTCAAGTATATGTATAAACGTTATTAATAAATATACATATTTATTAAGTCGTGTTTTAATTTGTATAATATCCGATAAATATTATAACTTGTACGATACGTTAAGTGTTTATATGAATCACTTTTGTTTGTAAAATACCCTTAGGTTTTCTATATTTACAAAAACAGTCCTAATGTTTATGAAAATATAATATTTACATTTTAAACCCTTAGTTTTCCACATTTACACATTTAGTCCTTCAACTTTACACAAATTACACTTTAGGTCCTTACATGTTCCAAACAGCCCTTTAAGTTTTAGAAATGTCAAAAATAGTCCCTAGATTTATAAAATCAGTTTTGGTAGTCTTAACCCTTAAGTTTACAAATTGACACTTTTAGTCCCCTAACTTGTAAAATTTTGTAATTTAAGCCCAATTAAGTTCTAACAAGTGGCAATAGGTTTTACTAAGCTCCAATGAGCCATATAAGTTGTGGCAGCTTATAAATAAGCTCTGATGAGCTTACTTTAGCTTATTGGGCTTGTTGGGTCCGTTAAGGTCCATTAAGCATATTAAAGGTCCAATAAGGATTCTAAAACCACATAAGCTCTCACCAAGCTCATTTAAGCTTATTGAAACTGTTAATTCTGAAAAATAAGCTCGGGTAAACTTATTTGAGCTTATTGGGCTCGTTAGCCTAATAACTTTAACCCAAAAGGTTTCAAAGGTCCATTATGGTTTTTTTGACATGATCTAACTTATTTTTCTTGTCTCATTAAGTACTTATGGGTCTGTTTAAGCTGTTCTTGGCTTATGGCTTATTCTATAAGCCAATAAGCTCTCGGTAATAGGTTTTTTAGGCCCATTATGAACCCGCTAAGGTTTTTACATGTTAGGCTTGCTCAAATTAAGGTCCATTAGCACTTTAATAAGCCCATCATTCTGTATAAGCCCTTCATAAGTTCACAAATAAGATGCTCAAGCTTTTTCGTGGCTTATAAGCTCACCATTGGTTACGGTAATGGGCTGCCAAGCCTATTAAGGGTCTGGTTAGGTTCCTATTGTATAATTAAGGTCCATGCAAGTCCAATAAGTACATTAGGCTTCTTAATAATCTTAAGGAGCTTATTAATAAGCTATGGACGCCATAGCCGCGATCTGTTGGGCCTGTTTAGCCCAATAGTGGGCTGTTGGGTTTAATAAGTCCACTAGTGGCCCGTTAAGCCTATTAGTAATATTAGGGGCTTGTTACGATTTCTAGTAACCAAAGTAAGCTCATTTAGCACGCATAATGGTCATGTTTATCACATGCAAACGTCCAAGTAGTTAGTATACTCTTTCCCAAGTCAAATCATCATGTTTTTATGAAAAGTTTACGTATGGTTTTTGTGTATTTCATACATACAAGTTAGTGTTCATATAGGTTTCCATTTTTGTAATTTAATGAAATTGTTTAAGCCTTGGTTCATTATTAAATGACGTTTTACATCTCTTAGCACCCCACAAGTGATAATATACATCTGCACATGCGTATAACATGTATGCTTTGCATTTAGCATGTACAATGCTCACGTTAGTTTGTTATCTACAAACTAACATGACCAAATCG